>JAOCZM010000044.1:0-37106 GCA_026122235.1 Vinca minor | reverse complement strand
TTTTATGTCTGGTTAAACATTGAAATATACAATGAATAAGATAGACTTGTTTTGAAAATATAAATAGATTATGGGTGGCCATATATTAAATTTATTTATTTTTAACCCCTCCCAGATTTTCCCCCGTTTCCTATCTTTGGCAATGCATTTGTATTATTATTATTATTATTATTATTATTATTATTATTATTATTATTTTCAAAACATGGTTTCCAAATTCACAGTCTATTTATGCTAATCTCACTCAAGAAAATTCTCCACACAATAGCTCATCCTGCCACCCGACTTAAACTCGGAGAAATTTCTGAGCTAGGTAAAGTCTCACTATTTGGTAGGAATAGTGGGTGTTCCTGTAAATTACAGTAACAAAATTTTGAGCACCCTCGCGAGGAGTATAGCGAATTTACATGAGTCAAAAAATCCACTGAAATTGATTTCTAGATAACCATTGTTCAATAATCTCACCTCGAGGACTTATATATAGTGTGTAATATATGTTTATGTGAGTGTTAGTGCAGGGTGCAGAGAGAGAATTAAAGAGAATTACACGTCTGTTTCTAAATTTTGAAGATGACAGTATGATGTAGCATTGTTGGTTTGGATTTGGATGAAGAGTAGGTTCTATGAAGATCACCGACGAGGATCCATCCATGAAACTAAAAATTCATATCTAAAGCCGCCCAAGATCATTCATCCAAATATCCAAGTTCTTAACTCATTCATTCTAAGTCCGTGTTCTCTGGAAAAGCCTGCGAATCAAGTTTTTAAAGCATTTAGTTTAAATGTCTCATATAACAAAGAAACTTTCAAAGAATGCAAGACATAAAGATAAAATCCATCTAATCTAGTAGTGTTAAAGCAAGTGCACAATTGGAAGGCAAAGGGCACAATTGGAAAGAAAATGGCTAGAGTCCAATCTCGGAAGCCTTTAGTCATTAAAGTTTACAGACTTTAAATGTAATTTTTCAGCTATTATTTACCTTAGTAGTTTATTAATTTCGAATATTAGCTTTAATAAATGCCGGACATCTGGCCCATAGTAGTTATTTAGTTTATATAACAAGTATTAGTTTAAGGTCAGTTTACTATATTTGTGATTGTTTTATTTCCGGGTCCACCAAAGACTCTATTTTTATAGTATGCCCTGGCTGAAATCTCCTTCTCTATTTGAAGAGAGATTTCGCACCATTATTGGGTTAGATATATGGTATTTGGTAATGTTATTCCTTTAGATACTTGTGAATTGAACTTGCGTAGAACTTCATTCATTCTTGAGCTACTAATCAACAAGTTTAGTTTTCTCTTGTTGTGGTGTTTCAGATCTCCCATTGAAATCAAACTACTTAGTGTTGCGCTGATTTATTCCCGTAAACTATTTCAAAAGAGAAAGATCCAAAATTTAACCTTTGTATTGAATCTTGATACAAGTTATCAAGGTTCTTCATCAATTGTCGTAATTGTGGTCGAGGACGTGGAAACGGATATGGTCGAGGCTGATGTGGTCATTTCAAGAACACATATTCCCATCGGAAGTGAGACCACTAAGATGGTAACAAATATGAGAAAGATAAAATTGACCATGTGACCAACGTATGTCATCGCTGTGGTGGAAAAGGTCATTGGTCTCGTTTATGTCGTGACACCAAACCATCTTGTTGAGCTTTATCGGCAAACACCGAAACTAAAAGGAAAAATAGAGGCACATTTTGTGTGTGAAAATGACAATTCACATGCTAATACAACTCACTTGGTAGCTACTAATTTCTTCACCACCCCCGAATGGGAATAATAAATTCTCAAATGCTTCATGATCGTCTTTAGCTTATATATATCTTTATGTTTCTTTTTATATTCTGACTTTATGGTAGTACTATACAATATTATATAGTTTATGAGATTTTTTTTTCTTATTTTGTATATTCTTGTGACATTTATTTACTTATTTTTATTTGTGAAGAATATGAATATATCTTCTATTCAATTAACAATAAATGGTGAAGATTTATTTTGGAAGATAGCGCAACTACTCATATCATACTTAAGGATAATAAATATTTTTTTTCTCAATTGATAATGAAATAGACTAATGTGTGGGTACAATATCGGGTAGTACAAAAATTAGAGAAGGCTTCGAAAGAGCACATATATTGTTACATTGGAAAACGAAACTTGACATAATTGATGCATTATACTCTTCAAAGTCTCAAAGAATTTTGTTGAGTTTTGCATGATATTCACCATAATGGATATTACATTGAGACAAAGCTTAATGAAGGAGATGATGAATACCTTCAAATCACGAGTATATCCTAAGCCACTAAATGTACTTGAGAAATTGCATGCATTCTCCACTCGGTTTGTACTACACAAAATTAATGCAATTAAGGAACATACCACAAGAAACCAAAAGTTTACTAATAACTCCATAGTTTGGCATGGCCGGTTCTATAATGATGCGAAAAATAATTGAAAATTCATGTGGACATTCATTGAAGAGCCAACAAATTATTTCTAAGAATTTTTCATGTGTTACTTGCTCATGACAAGTTGATTATTTGACCATCGCCAGTCAAGATAAATTTTGAATCTATCAATTTTCTAGAAACGTATACAAGGAGATATATGTGGGCTAATACATGCCCCATGTGGACCATTAAGATATTTTTTTGGTCTTAATTGATGCATCGACTAGATGGTCACATGACCCTTATTATCAACTCTCAACCCTGACGCTTTGCAGGTTACTTGCTCAGCTTGATCGGATTACGAGAACATTTTACGATTTTGTAATTAAGAATATTCGTCTTAATAACGCTCGTGAATTCACTTCTCGAGCCTTAAATGATTATTTCATGTCCATTGGAATAAATGTTGAACATCATGTAGCACATGTTCATACACAAAACGGTCTTGCAGAGTCATTAATTAAACCTCTTCAGCTGATTTCTAGACAATTACTTTATGAAGTTCAAACTCCTAATTTATGATCGGGGGACATGCTATATTACATGTGGATTGGGGACATGCTATATTCCAACATTAGGGGGAGGAAACAAATAGGTGGGAAAAGAAATTACTTGTGATGAATTATCATTGTCTCACCTTGATCCTCGTACTAAACAATGCGAACTAGAAATTCAAAAGATAATTCATTTACAAAGTTTTGCAAATCAATTGCGCGACGATTTATTGACTTCGAAAAGAGTGATAATATCACATATCCCAACTATAAATACTCCAATCAAAATTGATAACCCAAAAGGACAACCTCAAGTCGCGTAGTGAGTATAAAGCACCCGATTGAAGCGTGGAAGACTAATAGGTTCTAAAGATAAGAATCCGCTAAAAAGAAAATGAGCAATGATTGGTGATGGCTGATTGAAGAAGCATTAAATTTTGAAGGATCTCCAGTAAGAGGCCTTAAACATGACCAAAGAAGAGATTATGGTACCCTGAAAAATGAAGAGATCTTAATAAATTATGTCATGTCTGGAATAAAATGGAACCGGAAACAAATCGACATCGATGATACTTTTGCATGCAATGTAGCGCTAGATATTATGGATGATAAGGATGATCATGAACCAAACTCTATTAAAGAATGTCAACAAAGAACTGATTGGCCTTCATGGAAAGAAGCAATTGAGGCAGAATTAAAATCTCTTACAAAGAGAAAAGTATTTGGACATGTTGTCCGCACACCTGAAGGTGTAAAATCAGTGAGATATAAAGCACGATTAGTTGATTATGAAGAGACATACTCTCCTGTGGTGGATGCAACTACTTTTAGATTCTTAATCAGTCTGGCTATAAGAGAGGGACTTGACTTACGTCTAATGGATGTAGTCACATCCTATTTGTATGGCCCACTTTGAAACAACATTTATATGAAACTCCCCGAAGGATTTAAACGACTGTAAACAAGAAATTCGAGTTCTGAGAACATTACTCCATCAAATTAAATAGACCTCTTTATGGATTTAAGCAATCTAGGTGCATGTGGTATAATTGTCTTAGTGAGTATTTATCAAGGGAAGGTTATAAAAATGATCCCATTTTTCTATGCATTTTTATAAAGATATTTCAGTCAGGATTTGTCATCTTCGCAGTGTATGTTGATGATTTAAATATCATTGGGACTCTTGAAGAGATTTTAGTAACAGTGGAATACTTGAAGAAAGAATTTGAGATGATAGACCTTGGAAAATACAAATTTTTGCCTAGGGTTACAAATTGAGCATCTAAGGAATGGGATCCTTCTAGATCAAATCGAAGGAAAAATTCGAATCCCCAAAATGCAGCTGAATAAAATAGCAGCGGGATTATGTTCCTTTAAATGATCTACTCACGGAAAGAACCAAAACTCGTGATAGGAAGTATACATTTATCGATCTAATCGATGTTGCCCAGATTCTCGCTAATAAGAACCACCAACAATGCGACTTGAGACTCGTCTCTACCTGAGTATCCACATACCAACCTCTCGAGCTTGTTACCCCGCGTCTCAAAGTGCTAGTCCAAAAACTCCGAAGTTTGGAAACACTTTCCCTAATCCACAAAGTATGGGAAACATAGGAAATCCGAAATCAAAGAGATAAGAAAATCGTATTTTCTTCTCTTTTGATTGTTCTTGAGAGTGTGTATAAATCAAGAATAAAAATCCTGCATTTTTCCTTCTTATTTTCTTTACTGCTTTGAATGTGAGAGCTAGAGAGAATAATTAAGAGAGTAAAAAGAATGAAGAACAATTCTTCATCAAAAGTGGTGTTAGTGGGAATTACTCACTCACCCCTTATTTCTCTCCCACTACAAGACTCACACACTACCTCACACATGTAGAAAGAAGAGAAGGGCAGTAAATCCCCAAACTGATTTCGTGGAGAGATTGGTTTATTGCGGCTCAAGCATTTTATCTAGTGGTTTCGCCAAGAGAGGTTTATATAGGTTGTGAGAGTTTGTTTCAAGAACAACTTCCACGCCCCTATCCACCATGGCAGATGGGAGTCTTCAACTCCCACGTCCCCTAGACTTCTATCCCAGTAGTGGGAGTCTTTATTTGATAATAACTCCCTACGTAATCCCGACTTAAAACCAAAGACCAAAAAATACCCCCTTATTCTCTCTAATTCGAAATAATAACTACTTTATTATTCTCGTAAAATAAATGTCAGATACTAATGAACCTAGACACATTCTAGATTCATTGAATATGGACATGAAGCTCAGTTAACTCGTCTCATGCGTGTGACCCCGTGAGGTTCATATCACAATGGCAATGAAAACACACTTAGTAGTAGGGTGAGTTCATAAATCACAAGCGGTCCCTAGCAGGACATCATGACTACCCAAAGTGAATGAATTTACGGTGGAACCTAATATCAATCCACTATTTAATCCCTTTGTCTCGCGATATCCTAATTAAGCATAAGGCATGGTAGTCAGCCGCCTTATTAAGGTTAATTGTATTTATGCTCGATCTCCGAGTAGATTTTTCCAACAAATAGTATCCGATAACCACTTTATCAAATACATTTGAGCACGGTCATGCATTTAGACAGTCTTTCCTATCGAGGGCACATGGATATTTCTCTCAATAATAGAGAGGACAAATTCCTTACAATGCCTCTCACATTCAAGCCATGATAGGGACGCTACATCCGATCATCGATCGTATTGATTACTCGGTTAAAAGCAACGTATCGATCGAGTCAAAACGTGGCTCCATTAATGCTAGAATCAATGGAGACATAAGGTCTAAGGGATTCTAAAATAGTATTGAGGAAGTAATACTTATGACTAAGGACCATAGAGTATTACTTCTCTAACGGTTCACGTCCGATACGATATATCTCAATACATTCCATCTATGATATGATTTGTACTTCATTACACATGATTAGTAAAACATAATCATCAATCAAACATAATACTAGTTTTTATTTCATTGTAAAGTAGATTACATAAAACTAGGGACAACTATAATAGTAATTACATAAGCAAGTGAGTTTTACTATCAAATCACGCATTTGATGTTCATAAGCAAAATTAACTATTCGGATGAAATGCTCAAAAAGATATAAAACGTCATAACATATGCTAATGGTCCTAGAGCACTACTAACAACTAGAATTAGTGTTCTTCAACAACCAACTAGCTAACAACTAAAACACTATCTAAGATAATGGACACCATGTCCTATTAATTAGCTAGCACTTATTCCACTCGCTAACAACTAAAACACTATCTAAGATAATGGGCACTACTAACAATCTCCCACTTGCCTCTAGGTCCAATCATACATGATCCTCAATCCCATTGACCCGAGTATGACTCTCATGTTTAGGCCACGTGGGGTGGCTTAGTCAATGGATCTCGCAATGTTGTCGCCCTGCTTTGAACTTTGCAAATACTAACGCCTCTCTCGTCAATGATCTCTAATCAGCTTGGAAACGCCCTGAGAATGTGTTTCGATTGTTGGTGAGATCTAGGTTCCTTAGCTTGTGAAATGGTACCAGATTTCTATCACAATAGAGGTCCATCTGGGTTCACAATGCTAGGGGACTGACACCCTGATCCAAATAGCTTCTTTAGTCTGCTTCAAAGGCGGCTAGATACTCAGCTACATTTGCAGAGTCGCCACGTTTTCTTGCTTTGAGCTTTTCCAGACTCATAGCACCTCCATTCAAACAAAACACAAAACCAGATTGCAATCTATAATCATCTACGTTGAGTCTGAAGCTTGCGTCTGTGTAACCATTTACAATCGAGACTTTCCTTCCCGACCTCCGTGAAAACCAAGAACATATCTTTAGTCCTTCTCAAGTACTTAAGAATGCTCTTGATCGTGATCCAATGTGACTCTCCAGTGGTCGATTGATATCTCATAGTCATACTTAAAGCTGTATGAGACATCCGATGAGTACATATCATGTCGTACATAATAGACCCAATGGCTCAAGCATATGGGATCTTACTCATGCGCTCTTGGTCCTCCTTTGTGGAAGGTCCTTGAGTTCTCGCTGAAGTTTAATGCCATGTGACATGGGCAAGAATCCCTTTTTTGGAGTCTTGCAAACCGAACTGCTTTCAGATCCTTGTCAATGTATCCACTATGGCTTAGGCCAATCATTTTGTTAGATCTATCTCTAGATTCGTATACCCAAAATGTATATAGCCTCGCCTAAGTCTTTCATGGAAAAACACTTCCCCAACCAAGCTTTTACGCTTTTGTAATGCGGATGTCATTTCCAATCACTAAGATGTCATCCACATAAAGCACAAGGAATACTACTGCATTATTAGTTACTTTCTTTACACACAAGGCTCATCTTTGTTTTTGATGAAACCGAATTCTTTAATACGTTCATCAAAGCGACGATTCCAGCTTCGAGATGCTTGCTTTAATCCATAAATGGACCTTACACACTTTGCTAGGATTTGTTGGAGAAACACAGTCTTAACGTCCATTTTCCATATCTCATAGTCAAAATATGCGGCTTTGGCAAATAAAATCCTAATAGACTTTATCATAACAACAGGAGAAAAGGTTTCGTCATAGTCAATACCATGAACTTGTCTATAACCTTTAACTACAAGTCGAGATTTAAAAGTGTGTACATTACCATCCATGACGATTTTCTTTTTTGAAACACCATTTGTTATCAATGACCTTACGGGATGGGTCAACCAAAGTCCATACTTGGTTATCGTACATGGATTGCATATCGACTTCATAGCTTCTAGCCACTTATCCGACTCGTGAACTACGAATTGCCTCTTTTGTAGGTAGTGAGTTCATCTTGATCAATCGGGCTTCAACTCTGATGATCACCAATCACGAGAAATCCACATCTCTCAGTCGTAGATGTACCCGACTCGACCTCCTTTGGGCCTTGTGTCAAAGATTGAAGCTCGATGACGCACGTCGCCTTGCTTCGAACTTCCAAATTTGGTTCGTGATATTGCTTAGGGGATCTTGAATTTCCTCAAGATGGATCTAACCATTACGAGCAACAAACACTTTGTTCTCTCGATGGAAGATAGAAGTAATATCCTTTAGTTTCTTTAGATATCCCACAAACAAACACTTGTTAGATTTAGGGCGAGTTTATCGATAACAAGCGTTTTACATACGCCGCATCCCCAAATTTTGAGAAATGACAAAATAGGTCGCTTTCCTTACCCATATCTCATATGGAGTTTTCTTAACCGCTTTAGAAGGAACTCTATTCAATATACATGCAGCTAGCTTTCGTGGCGTAGCCCTCAAAAGGAAATTGGAAGACTTGTTTGACTCATCATAGATTGAACCATATCTAGTAAGGTGTGATTCCCTCGCTTTCGATACACCATTCCATCATGGTGTGCCGGGAGGAGTTAATCATGCAAACAATTCCACAACCCCTAAGTGTTAGTAGTGCCCTAGGGACCATTAGCACATGTTGTGCGCTTTTATTATCTTTTGAGCATGTAATTGAATAGTTAATTTTGCTTTTGATTATCGAATGTGTGATTTGATAGTAAAACTCATTAGCTTATGTAATTACTATTCTAGAAGTCCCTAGTTTTTATGTAATGCTTAATTACTATGAAATAAAAACTAGTATGATTGTTGATTGATGATCTTGTTTTACCGATCATGTGTAATGAATACAAATCACATCATAGATGCAATATATAGGGATACATTGTATCGACGTGATCCGTCAGAGAAGTAATACTTCATGGTTTTAAGTCATAAATATTATTTCCTCAATACTATTTTAGAATCCTTAGACCTTATGTCTTCATTGATTCTAGTATGAATGGAGCCACGCTTTTGACTCGCCCTCGGACGTTACTTGTAACAGAGTAATCAATACGACCGATGATCTGGATGTAGTGTCCTATCATAGCTTGAATGTGAGAGACATTGTAAGAAATTTGTCCCTCTCCATTATTGGAGAGAGATATCCATGGGCCCCTCGACAGGGAAAGACTGCTTTAAATGCATGGTCGTGCTCAAATGTATTTGATAAAGTGGTTATCAAATGCTATTTGTCGAAACAGATCTACTCGAGATCGAGCATAAATACAATTAAGCTTAATAAGTGGTGACGACTCACCACGCCTTATGCTTAATTAGGATATCGCGAGACAAAGGGATTAAATAGTAGATTGATATTAGGTTCCGTTGTATATTCATTCACTTTGGGTAGTCACAATGTCCTGCTAGGGACCGCTTGTGATTTATGAACTCACACTACTACTAAGTGTGTTTTCATTGCCATTGTGATATGAACCTACAGTGGTCACACGCATAGACGAAGCTAATCGAGCTTCATGTCCAGATTCAATGAATCTAGAATGTGTCTAGGTTCATTGTATCTGACATTCACTTTTCTGAGAATAATAAAGTGTTATTATTCGAATTAGAGATAAGGGGCATTTTCGGTATAGCTGGAATTACGTGGGAGTTATTATCCGATAAAGACTCCCACTACCAGCCAGAGTCTAGTGCACGTGGGAGTTATAGACTCCCACCGCCAAAAGAGGTTGATAGGACACGGGGAGTTTAGACTCCCACCGCCGAGAGAAGTGAGGACGTGAGAGTTAGTTCTGGGAACAAACTCTCACACCCTATATAATGATCTCTTGCCGAAACCCTAGACTACCAATGTTTTTCACCAAATACCTCGAGATCTAAAAACAGCTTTCTGTCTCTCCATTTTCTCTCTAATTCCCCGAAACCCGTAAAAACGAAGAGCTAGCAATCGCCGCCCTGCTTTAGCGTCGCGTGGATACTGGTAGAGAGTAATTCCGCAGTGGAATTCCCGCTGCAGCAGAAAGCATCCAAGAAACAGGATCTTCCATTCAAGAATCAGATTCTTGAGCCGAAAATTGTAAGTCTTTTTTCATTGCTTTTTCGATTCGATTTCATATGAGCGATCCTCGTGGAGGATCCACGGGTGTTTGGAACGAGTTTCCGCCATGAATCCCTTCAAGTGGTATCGAGCTCGCTCATACGACTCGAATTCGATATTGTTAATCAAACAATAACACTATCAATTCGATTTGGTATGTGTATGTTTGAAAAACGAAAAGATCGCTTTCTCGATCTTGATAAATGCATAAACTGTTTAACCGCATTTAAAGATTGTATCTTTTTATTGATATAGGCATAAATCATGCTTGGGTTTCATGATTCTCGCATGAACTGCCTTTAGCATGATTCGGTTTGAAATTTAATTGATTAAAATTGCATAAACTCGTGAATCCGTAATTAATTAGATTAATTCGCAATATGCATAAACTGCTTATGATTATGAATCATTTATGAATCGATTATATGCATAAACTGCTTATAAACTCGATTATATGCATAAAATGTTTATGAATCGATCAGTGACCGCCTGCTCGCGTCGCTCCCGATTCGCTCGTTCCCCCCGAATTAAGACTTTGTGTATATACTCGTTATTGATTTCATTATGCTATATGTGATTTTAGCATGGTGAATAGCGTGGCCTACTATACCCCTTGTTTTACATATTTTTGGTTGTAATTTTATAATACTGCTGCATGAGCCGCTTTTTTCAATGTTGTAAAATTGTAATCGCTTTATTAGATTAGCTTTATTGCTTTACATTGAAGGCTGGGTATGCCCATGTAACTATGTAACAAGGCTGGTGGATGCTGGATCGAAGACTCTATCCATGAGATGGATACTGACTTAGATTGACCATTGGCTCCCACAAGGCTCGTGGGAGTCATCATGGGATTAGGCCATGCTATCTCACGCTTTAATTATTATGCTTTATATACCGCATGAGATGCTTGTATGAATGTATTACTCTTTTTATCGCCTTATTCAAATCGAACGCTTTAACTAAGTCTTAAAATGCCTACCATACTCTAAGCACTCATCGAAGCTTGGATCATCACTTTGTCTCGCTTGCCAAAGCAACAAACAAGTGGTTATCTAAGCAAAGAGAGATGGGAAAATAGTGATTTCCATAAGCTTAGACATGGTTCAACTTAGCTAGGCCATCAAAATAGTTTTGGGCCTAGGGCATAAAATGGGAAAAAGCCGGGACATATAGATGTCATTTCCCATTAGATGATTTTACTTTAATTGTGGGTGTTAAGACAAAGCTTTCCTATAACTATTGTAAAATGTTTTTCCCCACTATTATCAAGTGTTGAAATTGTGGAAAATGTTTTTGCTCAAAAACTAATAACTTTGCAATTAACTTAATGTAGATAATGGCAACCAATACATCACACAATTCATCACGATCCGTCCCTTGAGAAGGAAAAAACTAAGCTGGGACCAATTTCCTTGATTGAGCCCGCAACTTAAGGATTGTCCTTACAGAAAGAAAGTCAGACGCTCTGATACTGACATTCCCGAACAGACCTGCAAATAACGCCCCTAGAGTTGAAAGAGATACTTGGAAGAAGCATTTCGATGACTCTAATGATGTGACTTGTCTCATGTTAGTCACAATGAGCACCCGACCTTCAAAAAAACAGCTTGAAGGAGTTGAGGCTTTCCAGATGATGGGCCAGCTCAAGGAAATGTTCCAAGAGCAAGCTCGCCATGAAAGATTCCTCACAACTAAGGCGTTAAATAGTTGCAAATGGCCCCCGCACCTCTCGTAAGTGCACATGTTTTCGAAGATGAAGGGCTATTTTGACCAACTCAGAAACTTGGGCTCCCGTAAGTCATGACACGGCCACGTATATGATCTCGGGGCTCACTCCCACCGGAGTATGACCAATTCATTATGAACTTCAACATGCATGCCATGGAGAAGACCATACATGAAATACACGGGATGCTCAAGTAGTCGAATCGAACATTAAGAAGACCCCTCAAGTCTTAATGGTTCAAAAAGGGAATTTCAAGAAGAAAGGCAAGTGGAAAGCCCATGGCCAAGAGAGGCAAAGGCAAAGGCAATGACAAGCCCAAAGCCCCAGCTCAAAGCCAAGGCACTAAAGCGAGTGGGAGGTTTGCTTCCATTGCAATGAACCATGTCATTAGAAACTGAACCGCAAACTCTATTTGGAAGAGAAGAAAAGGGAAAGGCCAGCTTTGACTGCCTCTCCGTGTATTTATGTTATTGAAATTAACATGTCTCAGCTCCTACTTCATGGGTATTAGATACTGGTTATGGATCTCACATTTGTGCAAATGTGCAGGGGGTTCAAAAGGAGTAGATCACCGGCAAAAAGGAGAAGTGGACTCGAGAGTAGCAAACGGAGCAAGAGTTGTTGTCGTAGCTACCGGGACATTTAATTTAGTTTTTGCTAAGTGGCCTTATTATAGAACTCGGATAATTGTCTTTATGTTCCAACTTTTGAGTAGGAATATTATTTCAGCTTTCTTGTTTGATATTGATGGTTTTGAAATTAATATTATGAATAAAATTTGCACCGTTCATAAAGATCGTATCTTCTATGGAGATGCCTCTTTGATGAATGGGCTTTATGTTCTTAACCTCGATGATTCCAATAAAAGGCCCATCTATAACATTAATACTAAGAGGTTTAAATCAAATGAATTAAACCAGACCTACTTTTGGCACTCGTCTGCTTGGGGCCACATAAATGAGAAACGCATATCAAAGCTCCATTCAGATGGAATTTTGACATCATTTGACTTAGAGTCTTATGAGACTTGTGATTCTTGCTTATTAGGCAAAATGACTAAAGCTCCCTTTACTGGACAAAGTGAGAGAGCTTCCGATTTGTTGGGCCTCATACATACGGATGTTTGTGGACCAATAAACACTAGTGCTAGAGGAGGGTTTCAGTACTTCATCACATTCACAGATGATTTTAGTAGATATGGCTACGTCTATCTAATGAAACATAAATCAGAATCTTTTGGAAGATTCAAAGAATTTCAAAATGAAGTACAAAATCAACTTGGCAAAAGTATTAAGATACTTCGATCAGATCGAGGTGGCGAATACCTTAACCAAGAGTTTGACGAACATCTTAGTGGTTGTGGAATTGTTTCACAATTAACTCCTCCTGGCACACCACAATGGAATGGCGTGTCAGAACGGAGGAATCGCACCTTATTAGATATGGTTCGATCTATGATGAGTCAAACAAATCTTCCAATTTCCTTTTGGGGCTACGCCCTAGAAACTGCTGCATTTATATTAAATAGAGTTCCTTCTAAAGCGGTTCAGAAAACTCCATATGAGATATGGACTGGGAAACGACCTAGTTTGTCATTCCTCAAAATTTGGGGATGCGAGGCGTACGTAAAACGCTTGTTATCTGATAAACTCGCCCCTAAATCTGACAAGTGTTTGTTTGTGGGATATCCTAAAGAAACTAAAGGATATTACTTCTATCTTCCATTAGAGAACAAAGTGTTTGTTGCTCGTAATGGTTTATTCCTTGAAATGGAATTTATTTCCAAAGAGGATAGTGGGAGTAAGATCCATCTTGAGGAAATTCAAGATCCCCAAACAATATCTGAACCAACTTTGGAAGTTCAAGCAAGCTCACGTGCTGATACTGAGTTTCAATCTTTGACACAAGGCCCAAGAAGGTCGAAGTCTGGGTACATCAACGACTGAGAGATATGGATTTCTCGTGGATCGATGATAATCGAGTTGAATCGATTGATCAAGATGAACCCACTACCTACAAAGAGGCAATTCGTAGTTCGAGTCGGATAAGTGGCTAAAAGCTATGAAGTCCGAGATGCAATCCATGTACGACAACCAAGTATGGACTTTGGTTGACCCACCCGAAGTGGTGCAAGGTCATTGATAACAAATGGTGTTATAAAAAAGAAGACCGACATGGATGGTAATGTACACACTTTTAAATCGCGACTAGTAGTTAAAGGTTATAGACAAGTTCATGGTATTGACTATGACGAAACCTTTTCCCCCGCCGTGATGATAAAGTCAATTAGGATTTTACTTGCCATAGCTGCATATTATGACTATGAGATATGGCAAATGGATGTTAAGACTGCGTTTCTTAATGGAAACCTTCTCGAGGATGTGTATATGACACAACCCTCGAGGGGTTTGTTGATCCAACAAATCCTAGCAAAGTGTGTAAGCTTCAAAGGTCCATTTATGGATTGAAGCAAGCATCTCGAAAGCTGAGATCGTCGCTTTGATGAACGTATTAAAGAATTCGGTTTCATCAAAAAGCGAAGAGGAGCCTTGTGTTTATAAGAAAGTAACTAATAATGCAAGAGTGTTCCTTGTGCTTTATGTGGACGACATCTTACTCGATTGGAAATGACATCCCCACATTACAAAGCGTAAAAGCTTGGTTGGGGAAGTGCTTTTCCATGAAAGACTTAGGCGAGGCTACATACATTTTGGGCATTAGAATCTATAGAGATAGATCTAACAAAATGATTGGCTTGAGCTGAGTGGATACATTGACAAGGTGCATTGAAAGCGGTTCGGTTGCAAGACTCCAAAAAGGGATTCTTGCCCATGTCACATGGCATTAAACTCAGCGAGAACTCAAGGACCTTCCACAAGGGAGGACCAAGAGCGCATGAGTAAGATCCCATATGCTTCGGCCATTGGGTCTATTATGTACGCCATGATATGTACTCGCTCGGATGTCTCATTTGCTTTAAGTGTGACTAGCAGATATCAATCCCGACTCGGAGAGTCGCATTGACTGCAGATCAAGAGCATTCTTAAGTACTTGAGAAGGACTAAATATATGTTTTTAGTTTACGGAGGTCGGGGAATGAAAGTCCAGTTGTAAATGGTTACACAGACGCAAGCTTCCAGACCGACGTGAGACGATTATAGATCGCAATCTGGTTTTGTGTTTTGTTTGAATGGAGGCTGCTGTGAGCTGGAAGAGCTCAAAGCAAGAAATCGTGGCCGACTCTACAATGTAAGTTTGAGTATCTAAATGCTCTGCAAGCAATGCTAAAGAAGCTCGTTTGGATCGGGAAGTTTGTTGATGAATTTGGTGTTGTCCCCTAGCATTGTGAACCCAATGGACCTCTATTGTGATAGTACTGGTGCCATTTCACAAGCTAAGGAACCTAGATCTCACCAACGATCCAAACACATTCTCGAAAGCGTTTCCATCCGATTAGAGAGATCATCGACAGAGGAGACGTTAGTATTTGCAAAGTTCATACTGAGCGACAACATTGCAGATCCATTGACCAAGCCACTCCCACGAGCCTAAACATGAGAGTCATACTAGGTCAATGGGATTGAGGATCATGTATAATTGGACCCTAGGGCAAGTGGGAGATTGTTAGTAGTGCCCCTAGACCATTAGCACATGTTGTGCGTTTTATTATCTTTTGAGCATGTAATTGAATAGTTAATTTTGCTTTTGATTATCGAATGTGTGATTTGATAGTAAAACTCATTAGCTTATGTAATTACTATTCTAGAAGTCCCTAGTTTTATGTAATGCTTAATTACTATGAAATAAAACTAGTATGATTGTTGATTGATGATCTTGTTTTATCGATCATGTGTAATGGATACAAATCACATCATAGATGCAATATATAGGGATACATTGTATTGGGACGTGATCCAGTCGAGAAGTAATACTTCATGGTCTTAAGTCATAAGTATTACTTCCTCAATACTATTTTAGAATCCTTAGACCTTATGTCTTCATTGATTCTAGTATGAATGGAGCCACGTTTTGACTCAGTCGGACGTTACTTGTAACAGAGTAATCAATACGACTGATGATCGGATGTAGTGTCCTATCATAGCTTGAATGTGAGAGACATTGTAAGAAATTTGTCCCTCTCCATTATTAGAGAGAGATATCCATGGGCCCCTCGATAGGGAAAGACTGTTTAAATGCATGGCCGTGCTCAAATGTATTTGATAAAGTGGTTATCAAATGCTATTTGTCAAACAATCTACCCGGAGATCGAAAGCATAAATACAATTAAGCTTAATAAGGGTGACGACCACTCATGCCTTATGCTTAATTAGGATATCGCGAGACAAAGGGATTAAATAGTAGATTGATATTAGGTTCCGTTGTATATTCATTCACTTTGGGTAGTCACAATGTCCTGCTAGGGACCGCTTGTGATTTATGAACTCACACTACTACTAAGTATGTTTTCATTGCCATTGTGATATGAACCTACAGGGTCACACGCATAGACGAGCTAACGGAAGATCCTGTTTCTTCTTGCTTTTTCAAATTTTTTTTCTTCTTGTTTGCTCTGAATGGAGGATCCTGTTTCTTGGATGCTTTGCTGCTACCAACGGAATTCCCTTTGCGGAATTACTCCCTACCGGTATCCACGTGACGAAACGGGCTGCGAGTGCTAGCTCTACGTTTTTCTGAGTTTCTGGAATTAGGGAGAAAGGGAGAAGGCTGAATCCAATTTCTGATTTCGGTTGTCTTTGGTTAATTGCGGCTGAAAACTTAATTAACTAGGCTTTCGGCTAAGAGATCATTATATAAGGTATGAGAGTTTGTTCTCATAACCAACTCTCACATCTTTAACACCTTTGTCTCGCGATATCCTAATTAAGCATAAGGCATGGTAGTCGTCACCCTTATTAAGGTTAATTGTATTTATGCTCGATCTCCAGGTAGACTGTTCCAACAAATAGTATCTGATAACCACTTTATCAAATACATTTGAGCACGGCCATGCATTTAGACAGTCTTTCCCTATCGAGGGGCCCATGGATATCTCTATCTAATAATAGAGAGGGGACAAATTCCTTACAATGCCTCTCACATTCAAGCCATGATAGGACGCTACATCCGATCATCAGTCGTATTGATTACTCGATTAAAAGCAACGTACGACTGAGTCAAAACGTGGCTCCATTCATGCTAGAATCAATGGAGACATAAGGTCTAAAGATTCTAAAATAGTATTGAGGAAGTAATACTTATGACTAAGGACCATGAAGTATTACTTCTCTAACGGATCACGCCCGATATGATATATCTCAATACATTGCATCTATGATATGTTTTGTACTCATTACACATGATTAGAAAAACATAATCATCAATCAAACATCATACTAGTTTTATTTCATTGTAAAGTAGATTACATAAAACTAGGGACAACTAGAATAATAATTACATATGCAAGTGAGTTTTACTATCAAATCACGCATTTGATCTTCATAAGCAAAATTAACTATTCAGATGAAATGCTCAAAATGGTCCTAGGGCACTACTAACAACTAGAATTAGTGTTCTTCAACAACCAACTAGCTAACAACTAAAACACTATCTAAGATAATGGACACCATGTCCTATTAATTAGCTAGCACTTATTCCACTCGCCAACATGGCTTAAACTAGTAAACAATAAAGCTAAAAATAATTAAAGTCTACAATAGACTTTAATGTAAAAAAAGACTAAAATGCCCTTTAAATTTGTCCCAATTCTGGACAGCTTGTTGGACCAACTTGCATGACGTTTTCGAACACCAAGATTGCAGGATATGATCTTGTGATATCATGAAAGTTGTAGATCTGCCTTTTATCTTTCATATGCAATTTGAATCAGTTCCATTGAATAGATCGAAAGTTATGACCATTCTACCAAACTGTCGCAAAGCTGTCCATTCCCACATCAACTTGTATGATTACTAAAATGCCCTTCTTAGCCACTTTGCTTGATAGGGCCAAATTGTACACTTGATAAACTTAAGAGGTTGATTTGTACAACATTTCTAGATGTAACTTAGCGTCCTCTTTGTACTTTAGAACTCGGATCAATGATGTAATAAGCTGATTCACGTTCCTTATCCTAAGGCGCGTCATTGGTTCTTGTAGTTTGTATAAGGATTCCTTTGAGTAGGGCAGCCCTTTGGATGGTTCTTCCTCACCCCTCCCCCCCTTGTAAAACATGATTCGTCCTCGTATCATCATCATAATCAGCAACATAATCTTAAACAACATCAAAAGGGGACAAGTTAGAAACATTAAACGTAGAATGTCTACCATAACAGTTTATGCATATCAGAATATACATACACATATAAACATGATGAGCCGAAAGCAGTTTATGCATATATCACATATATTGAACAAAAGATACAATCTTTTATGTTTTCACACATACACATACCAAATTGAAATTGATAGTGTTATGATGTGATTAACAATATCGAATTCGAATCGTATGAGCAAGGCTCTAATACCACTGAAGGGATTCATGGGCGGAAACTCGTTCCAAACACCCATGAGTCCTCCCCAGAAGGATCCGCTCATACAAAAGCGAATCGAAAACAGCTGAAAATCACTTACATTTTTCGGCTAAAGATGTTGTCTTTCGGATGTGTGCTGCTGCCACCAAAAGCCTTCCCTTGCGGAATCGCTTTCTACCGGTATCCACGCGACAAAACGAGCAGCGAGTGCTAGCTCTTCGTTTATGAGTTTAGGGAATATAGAAAGAAGAGAAGGGAAGAAATCCGGAAATCTGATTTCGGGAGAGATTGGTTTATTGCGGCTCAAGCTTTTTATCTAGGGTTTCGGCCAAGAGAGGTTTATATAGGTTGTGAGAGTTTGTTTCAAGAACAACTCCCACGTCCTATCCACCTCTTTTGGCAGTGGCAGTCTTCAACTCCCACGTCCCCTAGACTTCTACTGGTAGTGGGAGTCTTTATCTGATAATAACTCCCACGTAATCCCAGTTAAAACCAAAGACCAAAAATACCCCTTATTCTCTCTAATTCGAAATAATAACTACTTTATTATTCTCAGAAAATAAATGTCAGATACAATGAACCTAGACACATTCTAGATTCATTGAATATGGACATGAAGCTCGTTAACTCGTCTATGCGTTAGACCCTGTAGGTTCATATCACAATGGCAATGAAAACACACTTAGTAGTAGTGTGAGTTCATAAATCACAAGCGGTCCCTAGCAGGACATTGTGACTACCCAAAGTGAATGAATTTACGGTGGAACCTAATATCAATCCACTATTTAATCCCTTTGTCTTGCGATATCCTAATTAAGCATAAGGCATGGTAGTCGTCGCCCTTATTAAGGTTAATTGTATTTATGCTCGATCTCCAGGTAGACTGTTCCAACAAATAGTATCCCGATAACCACTTTATCAAATACATTTGAGCACGGCCATGCATTTAGACAGTCTTTCCCTAACGAGGGGCCCATGGATATCTCTCTCTAATAATAAAGAGGGACAAATTCCTTACAACGCCTCTCACATTCAAGCCATGATAGGACGCTACATCCGATCATCAGTCGTATTGATTACTCGATTAAAAGCAACGTACGACTGAGTCAAAACGTGGCTCCATTCATGCTAGAATCAATGGAGACATAAGGTCTAAAGATTCTAAAATAGTATTGAGGAAGTAATACTTATGACTAGGACCATGAAGTATTACTTCTCTAACGGATCACGCCCGATACGATATATCTCAATACATTGCATCTATGATATGTTTTGTACTCATTACACATGATTAGTAAAACATAATCATCAATCAAACATCATACTAGTTTTATTTCATTGTAAAGTAGATTACATAAAACTAGGGACAACTAGAATAGTAATTACATAAGCAAGTGAGTTTTACTATCAAATCACGCATTTGATGTTCATAAGCAAAATTAACTATTCAGATGAAATGCTCAAAAAGATATAAAACGTACAACATATGCTAATGGTCCTAGGGCACTACTAACAACTAGAATTAGTGTTCTTCAACAACCAACTAGCTAACAACTAAAACACTATCTAAGATAATGGACACCATGTCCTATTAATTAGCTAGCACTTATTCCACTCGCGAACATGCCTTAAACTAGTAAACAATAAAGCTAAAAATAATTAAAGTCTAAAATAGACTTTAATGTAAAAAAAGACTAAAATGCCCTTTAAATACATCCCAATTCTGGACAGCTTGTTGGACCAACTTGCATGACGTTTTCGGACACCAAGATTGCAGGATATGATCTTGTGATATCATGAAAGTTGTAGATCTGCCTCTTATCTTTCATATGCAATTTGAATCAGTTCCATTGGATACCTAGATCGAAAGTTATGACCATTCTACCAAACTGTCGCAAAGCTGTCCTTCCCACATCAAATTGTATGATTACTAAAATGCCTTTCTTAGCCACTTTGCTTGATAGGGCCAAATTGTACACTTGATAAACGTAAGAGGTTGATTTGTACAACATTTCTAGATGTAACTTAGCGTCCTCTTTGTACTTTAGAACTTGGATCAATGATGTACTCAGTTGATTCACGTTCCTTGTCCTAAGGCGCGTCATTGGTTCTTGTAGTTTGTATAAGGATTCCTTTGAGTAGGGCAGCCCTTTGGATGGTTCTTCCTCATTCCCCCCCTTGTAAAACATGATTCGTCTTCGAATCATCATCATAATCAGCAGCATAATCTTAAACAACATCAAAAGGGGACAAGTTAGAAACACTCAACGTAGAATGTCTACCATAACAGTTTATGCATATCAGAATATACATACACATATAAACATGATGAGCCGAAAGCAGTTTATGCATATATCACATATATTGAACAAAAGATACAATCTTTTATGTTTTCACACATACACATACCAAATTGAAATTGATAGTGTTATGATGTGATTAACAATATCGAATTCGAATCGTATGAGCAAGGCTCTGATACCACTGAAGGGATTCATGGGCGGAAACTCGTTCCAAACACCCATGAGTCCTCCCCTGAAGGATCCGCTCATACAAAAGCGAATCGAAAGCAGCGGAAAATCACTTACATTTTTCGGCTAAAGATGTTGTCTTTCGGATGTGTGTTGCTGCCACCAAAAGCCTTCCCTTGCGGAATCTCTTTCTACCGGTATCCACGCGACAAAACGAGCAGCGAGTGCCAGCTCTTCGTTCATAATTTTCAAGCTTAGTATACAAAGTTTGTTCTTTTAGAATTGTAAAACAGCTTTAAGATGCTCAATATAATTCTCTGTGTTTTTACTATAAACAAGTATATTATCAAAGCGATACTATAAACAAGTATATTATCAAAGCGAGGTATCAGAGGTCTATCCTATTAATATCGTGACAATCCATACATGATCTAAGAGTCATTTCTTTCTTTTGTACAAAAATTACCGGATTAGCATTAGGACTTAAAGACTTACTTACCTTCTCCTTTTCAAGAAGTAAATCAACTTGCCTTTCAATTTCTCTATTTTCTTCCGGATGTGGTTTATATCTTTCACGGTTTAGAAGACTAGATCCTCGGATGAAGTCGATTTGATGCCCCATTCTTCTAATTGTAGGAAACCCTCTCGGCAATTACTGAAAAAGATTAATAACAAGACTAGGTAGAGAAGAAGAAGTTAGGTCAAAAGAAAAAGTGTTAGTAGAAAGGGACCTTTCGGTTCCTTTGAAAACTAACAAAACAATTACTTGTTTTGTTCGAATTTCCGTATGTACCTTTCTCTGATTTATAGACAAACACTCTTTTCTCTGTTTTAGAGCACTTGCCTTTTGTCTCATATTAGGCTCGACTTTTTCTTTACTTTTTACCTCGGTTTTTACCTCATGGGTAGGATCACGCTTCTTTTTCAATTCGCTCTCTTCTTGTAATCTTGCCTCTTCTTTCTCTCTCAATTGTTGAAGAATTTCTTCAAAACAAGGCATATTTTCTCTCCGTTTGTGGGTAGTTTGCACCCCATGACACGTTTAAGAGAGTTTAATCTCTTATTACTTTGTTGATTTGAAACTCTAAGAAGTTTCATCTCTTCCGTAATCTCATCCATTCGGATCAACGCCTTTTGCATCTCCTCTAGAAAAAGCTTATCTTCATCACTTAGCACAGATTTGGATGGACTTGCTTGATGAGACATGTTTATACTATCAAGAAAAACACACAAAAACTGTTAGATATCAAAGAAAATTCTCTCTTTATTCCAACACTACTCACAAAAGAACTTCAAACTCTAGATGAATTGAAAGGTTCCTAACTTGTTGGGTTGATACAAAGCTGAAAAATAAAGGAAAGAAATCCTATCTTTGACCTACACGAAAAGCTTAAAGAAAGAAAAGAAGAGTAATCTTGAAAAATCCTAGACCTAATCAAGAAAAGAGATACTTTTCAAAGGTATTCTTTTGTGTTTAGGAAGAGCAATTCTCAATCTTGACTTTCTTGTTTCTTGATTTTATTGACTTCTTTTTTTTTTTTTTTTTCTCGTAGACTTACCCTTCTCTTGGCCGCACGGTATCAAAGGTGCCTTTGATGTGTGGTTATATGCACGTCAATGACAAGAACAAGGGGTGAAAAAACCAATTCTTGAAACGAGTCTTTATCGTACTATGAATCAAGAAGTTTGCTTTTTGGTTTGAATAATTGGTCTAAATATTACGGCTGCTTTATCTTAATTAGAGCCGTATGTTTTTTTTTTTTTTTTTTTTTGTCAATTCAAGCAAACAAGAAGAATTTAAGGAAAGATGTAAAGGTACACCAAGAATGAGATGAACCTTTTTCTCTGATACCACTTGATGAAGAACCGAGATAACAAGTATCAAGATTCGACACTTTAGTTTAAAACGGATCTTTCTCTATTCTTGAACTAGTTTCAAAGGGAATATTCTCAACGCAACTCTAAAGAAAGCTAAGAATTGATGGAGACTGAAACACCACAACAAGTGAAACTAACTTGTTGATACAGTAACTCGAAGATGAATGAAATCTATAAAGAAGTTCAATTCACAAGTAGCTAAGGAATAACCTTACCAAAATATCAAATATATCTAATGTAATTACAATGGTGGCTGAAATCCCTCTTAAATAGAGTAGGATTTCGGCTATCTAGCCTTAAACATAAGAGTCCTACTATAATTATGGCTCTTCAACAACCAACAAGCTAACAACTAAAACACTATCTAAGATAATGGACAACATGTCCTATTAATTAGTCAGCACTTATTCCACTCCCCAACATGGCTAAAAATAGTAAATAATAAAGCTGAAAATAATTAAAGTCTATAATAGACTTTAATGTAAAAAAAGACTAAAATGCCCTTTAAATTCGTCCCAATTCCGGACAGCTTGTTGGACCAACTTGCATGACATTTTCGGACACCAAGATGGCAGAATCTGATCTTGTGATATCATGAAAGTTGTAGATCTGCCACTTAACTTTCATATGGAACTTGAATCAGCTCGATTGGATACCTAGATCAAAAGTTATGACAATTCTACCAAACGTCGCAAAGCTGTCCATTCCCTCATCAACTTTTAAGATTACTAAAATGCCCTTCTTAGCCACTTTGCTTGATAGGGATGAATTGTATACTTCATAAACTTAAGAGGTTGATTTGTACAACATTTCTAAATGTAACTTAGCGTCCTCTTTGTACTTTAGAACTCGGATCAATGATGTAATAAGTTGATTCACGTTCCTTGTCCTAAGCCGCGTCATTGGTTCTTGTAGTTTGTATAAGGATTACTTTTAGTAGGGCAGCCCCTTGGATGTTCCTTCATCAAGGAGGATTGGAGTTTAGCTTCTCATAAGCTATGTTGTGTGATATCTTTGGAGTTAATCTTGATGATGAGGCTATTCGCTACTTTGATAAATCCGGAAGTGTGCCACGTGAATATGACCTACACATTAGAAGGTTCAAGACGTATTTCAACATCCAAGGAGCCTTCAACAAGTCTAAAGAAAGAGAGACCAATAGATTGGAAGAATATGGTTGCATCTTTCACCATATGGTCTCTAATGTAATCATCCCTATCTTCGGTCATGAAAATTCTATTACATACCTCCAAATGACGGTGATGCAATGGCTTGTGGAGAGAAATAAATCAAGCTTTGGGTATTTGGCTCTCAAATACTTCATGGAAATTGTTAAAGGAACTAGAAAGTTCCTCCCCTATGAAAGTATGCTTACTTAGCTTTTCAAGAAATAGAAGCTCAAGCTTACAACTCCAATGCAAAGAAACGAAAGGCACATAATATACAATGAGGGCCTCTTTCACCAAATGCACATGATTCTATTTGGTGGAAAATGGAAATTCCACAGTAGGTGCGCCGATGATGAGCTTGTAACGGCGGCTATTGCACACAACAAGAGTCCTAAAGTGAATGAGACTTTTAGGAAGCTCATTGCTTCAAGAAGGGATCAAAGGCAAAATTAGCAACATGAGAAAAATGGGCAAGGAGAGCAAGGTCAAGGAGGAAAAGATCAAGGATTTGAGGACATAAAATTTGGGGTTGATGAAAAGGAAAATGTTCAAGCAAATGTGGAAGCTCAAGAGGAGATTCCAAGAACATATGTTGATAGTGCAGCCCCTCAATCAAGAAGTGATCCAAACAATGATATTCTATTGCAAATCATGACAAACTTGAATGATTTCCAAGAAAACTTCAACCAAAAGGTGTCAACCTTAAAGAATAAGGTGGAAAATTTGGGACATAAGATTGGAGATGTTGAGACAAGACTTGATGAGATCGAGTACAAGGTTGATGATGTCATTAGACACACTAAATCTAAGAAACCAACCTTGTCACTAGAAAAATAGGAAGAAGAAAGTGAAAATAAAGAGGAAGAGGAAGAAGATTCAAGCGAAGAAAGTGGCGATGAAGATGAGGTTGAAAATGAAGAAGAGAAGAAAGAGGATGGTGAGGCAAAAGATGAGGTTGATATTGAGGATAATGAGAATGATGAAGATGAAAATGAACAATAAGGGGTTGATATAGATTTGTGTAAAGAAAAAGAGAATGAGGAAGACAAGGAAGAAGATAAAAATATGGAAGAATCTTCACCAAATGATGAAGATGATGCTCAAGATGTCAAGAAGATTGAAGAAGCAGGCATGGAATTCACTGTGAACTCAAATGGCAACTTCAAAAATCAATGAGAAATTCCTTAACTCAATCTCTTTATAGTTTTTGTTATCTTATTCCATGTTTTTCACATCATGTTATCTCCTCATGTACCCTTAGAATAGCAATTGTTGATCATAATTCTTCATACTTGTATCAATTTCTTTTCTAAAGGGATACTTTGCTTTAACATGCTATATTTTATAGTTTTTTTTATGATTATATGAGTATGTTGTTTAGAGAGCTTAATGAGTTTATTCTTGTGATGAAAGCTCATCTTTGAACTCCTTATTATTATTGGTATATGCCTTAGGGGAGTTTTTAGATGCTATGGTTTGATTTTAACTTGATTTATATAGCATGGGGTAATTTTATGGTTTAATACTAAAGTCTTAAGAATGAATCTTATGTGGTTAATCGTCTAGAAGCTTAAGTTTGTCGACCGAAGTTGTGCGGTCGATCAGATGCTTCCATACGGTTGACCAAAACAGCTTAAATTCAGCAAAATATGAACTTCAACTTCAGAAATCTATAAGTTTTGCTGTTTTATTTATATGGTCACGACCTTAGGGAGAGCATTTACATGTTTTATCTTATACCCCCTTATATATGTGATATATAGCTACATGTCATATCATATTCATCACCACATCAGATGTTGGCTTTGTAAGTTATTTGGGAGTTGTATGAACTCATATAGTTTATAACTTTCAGATCATGTTCTTTATTTTCCTATATTTTGATCTCATATAGTTTTTGGTTAGCCTTATGCTTAAAGAGTTGTTATACTCCCTTAAATAACCATTTACTTATAGAGGAATGTGCTTTAAAGTGTTATCTTACACTTCCTCTAGTTCTTTTAGTTTGTGATACATATGCCTACCTTTCATATTCATGGTATCACATCCATTTGTACTTTGTTAGCTATGATTTTCAAACTTGTTTTCATTTAAAATAGTTGTTAGTGTTCTTCGTAAACGGGGAGATTGTGCTTTAAGGTTTTATTCCTTTATCTCCTTTGAGTTTAGCTTGAATTGGATATACATTTTTGAGCCATATGACCATCTTTGATTTTATGTGTCAGAATGGACTCCCTTATTTTGAAATCAACCAAGCTTATTCAAAAGTTTTCCTTCTTTAATTCTTTTTTGGTATTTAGATATACTATCTCTTTGGTTTATATCTTATCAATCTATTGACCGACAAGCTTCTCAATGATGTAAACTTAATCCATCATTAAAAGATTTTCACTTTTGATCCTTTGTATCTCTATTTTCAACAAAAATGAGGAGAAAATGCTTTCTTATTGGTGCTCTGATGACCCTTTTTGTTTAACAAAAAGGGGGAGAAAAAGTAGCTTTGCAAATATGCCAAGAAAAGTAATTTACAAAATTAGAAAGCTTAAGAACTTTGCAAAATGGGAGGGATAAGGGATAATTTAAAATAGGGGGAGTAGAATATTTTTTTTCAAAACATCTACTTGCCTAGATCCTTCACATCCTTATCTCATGCATGGATATTTTGTTCTTAAATGCTTTATCCTTTTTATATATTATTCCCATTTGCATGCATATTTTGTCATTATTAAAAAGGGAGATTGTAAGCCCTAAGGGCTAATGTGGTCAATCTTATTTTGATGATAACAAATCAATGATAGTTCTAATGTTTGTGTGAGCATGTTCTTAATGATAGGATCATTATCACTCACACCGACATTGATGAAAATAGTAAGTTAGCTCCTTGTGTACATCAAAGACATCATCATACACACAAGAGGAAGCTACACTTTGCAAGACTGCACGAACTTGGAAGTATTTGCAAAGTCAAGAAGAAAATAGACCAACAAGGTTAAGAGATACTCAATCCAACAAGTGAAGATTCAAGTGGTATGCTCCTTAACAAGAAGAAGTGATGAAGTCCAATACTCTACAACATCAAGATTGCTATAGGACTTCACAACATCAAAGAAGAAGTTGATCAAAGGCTTCAAGTCAAAGGTTCAAGAAGATATACAACTACAAGACTAGAAGACCTTAGGAAGATTAGTCTATGCTAATAGGTATATTCTTGTGACTAAAATTTCTTTGAGAATACTAGGATATAGAAATGTTTAAAGCTCAACCATGCATGTTCTCAAAACCTCATGTTTACTTTGTTTCAATCTTTGAAAAGGTTTTTGAAAACTTAGATAAGTGTTGGTTAATGCCTAAGTTCTTTAAAATGTGTTTTATGTCTTTACAAAACACTTAGGTATGAATTTCAGAACAGTGGGAAGTTGACTAAGAGGAAACCCCACTGTAGGACTTCACTCCAGTCGACCTAAGCCTAGCCTCGGATGACTGGTTGCAGTCCGGTCGACCGACATGTGTTGTCCGGTCAAGCGATGTTGTTTTATTCCTTAGTAAGATTTTGAATATTCCAAAGTTACAACGAGTATATTCTCTCGAATGACCTTTCTATAAGTCGATGGACCGAGCTCTGCTTCAGAAGATTAGATAACATCTTCGGTTGAACGAGATGAGTACAAAGAGAGGCCTTTTAATCTTTACTTCATATGACCGACTGACTAGTCCGGTCGACTGAAGCTGTCAAATCCAAGCAAAAACTATAGCCATTGTAACACATTTTTCTTGTTTATTTTGGCCCTATATAAAGCTTCTAAAGCTGATTTTTTCATAACCAATCAAGCCATAAGAGGGCATATGCTATCCACTTCATAAACAAGCAAGCAAACATTTTGAGAGATTTAATCTTCACATCATTCTTTCAAAATACATCATTTTGAGTTGAGGTTTAACATATCTATCCTCTACTATTCTCAAAAGTGATTAGAACTTCAATTGTATATCCATTCCAAGAGGGAATTCTTTGTTGTGAGCTTAATTGTAAAGTCTCCTTTGTAAGAGGCTAGTTACCCTTTCTCTTTGTGAGAACTCGCTCTTAGGGAGTTAGAAAATCTATTTGTGAGCTAAGTCCTCTTTGTGGCAAGTGCATCTCATTTGTGAGATTAAATCTTTGCGAGCTTAGATTTTTGTTACCTAGAAAAATACTCTTTGTGAGTGGAGTCTTCTTAGTGAAGCAAAAGTCTTCATCGGTGAGGCAATTGTAAAAGGTTGATCCCACCTTGCATTTGTTGCGAAGGGAACTTCATTAGTGAAGTGTTGAAATCCTTAGGTGTGTCCTAAGTAGTGGATGTATATTTTTTGTGGATCGAACCACTATAAATCATTGTGTTAGTTTTCTCTATCCCTTACCTCTTTACTTTATAGTTCATGAATTGCTGTAACTTGTTTACATGAAACTAATTGTTTAAGTATTGTTAAACTAACACATGCTTCCTTGCTTTATACATTGATTCACTTAGTCATCTAAGGTGCCTCAAGATAATTAACTCACCTTATGTGCTTAATCAACATACTTGTTGTTAAGGTGATCACTTTAGGCAAAGAAGTTTTAGAAAATCTAAAAGAATTCACCCCTCTTAGGTTCAAACCCTACTCGGGTATTCCACTTTGTATTTCCATGAAAGTTTCTCTATTTTTCTTGATCAGTAAGTATATTTAAATTTTGTAGAATAGTTTGTGTGTAAATGAATTACATAGCGTTTTGTTAACTTTCAGGTTAATATTAAGGGGTGTTTTGTGCTTTGAATTTTTTCTTAATTTTAAATAATAATTATATATTATTTATTTATTTATAATATTTATGACATCACCGAGTCGATGAACAGGTGGATGACGGTCCGCCCACTGGTTCGACCAGTGACCCGTAACCCAGTAACTTCTCCGGGTCGATGACCGGGCTGAGTTTCAAAACCTTGGTTCAGAATATTTCGTAAAACCCTTTTCACGATATTGTGTATGCAGCAGCATATTATTTGCATGAAAGTTGGAGTACGTTTTTTCTAATATCTCTATATCAATGGTTTTCTCTCCACATAATTGCTATTGTGAAGTAATTCTAAACACAACTGAATTATATTCGCTTACAAGTTTAAAATCTTGTAATCTTAAATATATCCAATCATAACGAGCTTTAAAAAGTATCACACTTTTCTGGTGATCATATCTTTCCGTTAGATTACTCCAAAGAATTTGTGGATCTTTAACAGTCAAATATTCAGCCTTAAGTCCCTCATGGAGGTGATGACGAAGTAAAATTATAGCCTTGGCCTTATCTTGACTTGTGGTCATATTCTCTTCTTTGATGGAATCACCAAGAGCTTTTTTTTTTTTTGTTGGGATGAAATCACCAAGACCTTTTACATCTATGTGAATATCAACATCTAACACCCAAGATAAATAGTTCTTTCCAATAATATAAAGAATCACAAATTCAAGTTTTGCGAGGTTCGATATTATTAACTATACAAAAGAATATATAAAATTAGAAGAAAGTATACAAATTTATATTATATTTTTTATATATTGTTCGACCTTTCAACACGTTAATGAGAATGTATGACACAAATACCGAGATACATATATATGTTGCGAAATATGTGCATGAATTTAAAATATGCTATTTTGTAATCATCATATACAAATGTGTACACCTTTTTTTGCGTGTAAATTTTATTAGTCAATTTATTATTTAATCGTAAAAATATTGCAATGACCATATTTGTAGTACGAAATAGTTATCAACTATACTAAACCATGCTTTTACACTCTAAAATATTAATAAGACAAAATGACAATAATTAAAAGTTTGTACATATTCCTCTAGGAGATATAAATTATTACCTTAAATCAATCTTGGCACTGGGTAGTGGCAATACTTGGTTTTGTGAAAGTGAAATACCCCTCTGTTAAAACCTTTTTTTTTGGTGAACGGAAAGTGTAATATCCCCCTGTTATTGATGGTCTTGTTCAGTTTTGGCATGGCTTATTTAAGTTTATGAAAGAATTTTCATTTTCTGAAGCTCAAGCTTATTCGGTTCTTGTGCTGTTCGTTCTCATGATGAATATTTTCTAAATTCAAAAGCCGAATATTATATGATACGTATAATATATTGGCAAAATAAATTCATCAAATCATATAAACATTGGCGGAGCCAACAATTTTTTTTTTGATGAAATCTTTAGACTAGAGTTATTCACATTTTGTTCACCCTTTTCACTCTACTGATCAGTGCTTCATAAACCTCCAAGTCCTCTAGCTTAAAAAAAATGGCAAAGCTACAAAGTTTTCATTGTCATTATCGTGCATGGCACATCAAAGAGAAGGACTCTCGAGAAGAAAAAATAAATATTTACTATGGAAATTAAAATATATATCATGTTTGATTGTTGAATCCAAAAAGAACAAGTTTGAATAAAAAGGCCCCAAAGACCTTTTTTGTATGATTAGACCAAAATAAAAGGCCATTTAGAAATATTAGGGGTATTAGAGATGAAGTTGGAGGAAACATGGAGGGCTTATTATTAATGTGAACGAATATTGACCACACGGTCCACACCACATAGTCTACTGAACCGTAATTAATATCAAAATTTTCCAACTTAAATCTTGAATCCCATAAATTTGCCTCATTTTCAAACGCCAATGTCAAAAGCCACTTGTAGTCTATAAGACTATAACTTGTAGACTAATTTTGATAAAATCTTATATTATAATCTATTAGTAATTATGAACTTTTTGATGAAATCTTATAAATATTAGTAAGTTTGTTACAATTTTAACCAAAATTGTTAAGATATAAGTGGTGTCATTCCTATAATTCACGAATTAAAAAATCTAATTTTAAATCGTAAAGTGATTCAAAATGTTCACGGGACGAGGTGTTACAAAAACAAAACTAAAATTAATAAAAAAAAAAAAAAATTTGGAAAAGACTGCACCCCCCCCCAAGGACCCCTGGCTCCGCCAATGTATATAATGACAATCAATATAAAGTGTACCTGAATCCTTTGACTTATTAGAAGAATGTAGCTAAGAATTAATTTTATTAGGTAGAGTCTCGTGCTGATAACGTGTTTTGAAACTACAGATATAAATCACCAATATATGAGATGATGTGATACAACTCAAACTCAAACTCAAGAGAAGGAGAAGGAGAATTTTATTTCTTGTTCTTCATCTTTCAACTAATGTACATGCATATTTATAGGCTAGGAGTTACACAATATACAATGAATATGATGGTACTTATAAAGCCAATGAAAGACCCTATTTGGGTATGAACCTAGGGGTGAGTTAGGTTCTAAAAACTTTTTAGCTTTTCCAAAATTCTTTGCCTAAATTACCACCTTAACAACAAGTATGTTGATTAAGCATATAAGGTGAGTTAATTTAGATGGCGACTTAGATGACTTAAGTGAAGCAATGTATAAAGCAAGTAAGCATGTGTAAGTTTTCTAATCCTGAAGCAAATATGTTCATGTAGTCAAGTAAGCAAGCAAGTGATAGCAATTCATGAACAATAAAGTAAAGGAGCAGGGATAGAGAAAACTAACACAAGGATTTATAGTGGTTGATTCACAAAGAATCTACATCAACTACCTTAGGACAAACCTAGGATTTCCAACATCCACTAATGGATTCCTTCACAACAAATGCACGGTGGGATCAACCTTTTACAATTGCCTCAACAAATGACGACTTTTACCTCACAAAGAGGACTCCACTCACAAAGAGACAATCTCTAAAAAGAGATACCTCTCACAAGAGGATTTTTGCATCACCAATGAGGAATTAGAAACACTCACAAAGAGTTTTTTCCTACCTCACTAAGAACTAGTTTCTCACAAAGAGAAAATGGGTAACTAGCCTCTTACAAAGGAGACTTTACAATTAAGCTCACTTCAAAGAATTCCCTCATGGAATGGATATAGAATTTAATCTCTAATCTTACTCTTAAGAATAGAAGAGATAGATGAAGTTTAAGATCAACTCAAAATGATATATTTTGAAATAATGATTTGAAGATTAAGCTCAATCAAGTGTTTGTTTTGCTTATAATGAAGTGCATAGCCTATGCCCTCTTATGGCTTGATTGATTATGAAAATTCAGCTTTAGAAGCTTTATATATGTCCATGATGAAGAAACTTGACAAATTTGTTTGTATCAAGATTCGACACAAAAGGGATAGAAGGATCTTTCTCTAACTTGAACTAGTTCTCGGGGAATGCTTCACTAACACATCTAAGCACCTAGCAACACTAGAAGAAGACATTAAAAGAATTTGACACACAAGACCTCAAGACAGCATGAGCATCAAGCAACCTCGGCAGAAGATGATGAAGAACCGCAAGGTTCGACTTAAGTTGAGCCCGATCTTTCTTCAATTCTCGAACTAGTTTCTATGGGAATTTAATCAACGCAACTCTAAGGTAGGTTAATTAACAATGGAGGCTGAAACACCACAATTAGAGAAACAAGCTAGTTGATACAGTAACTCAAGAATTAATGAATTTCTATCTAGAAGTTCATACACGAGAAGCTAAGGAATAACCTTACCAAAATATCAATATATCTAACGTAATTATTACCAAGGCCGAAATCTCCCTTAAGTAAGGTTGAGATTTCGGTTACAACCAATAAAAGAAATAAGAGTCCTTAAAGGATTAAGACTCTTGAAAACAAATAAGAGTCCTTGAAGAAGTAGGACTCTTGAATAACAACTTGCTATCAAGTAACTAACTAACAAAAAGGTGGCGGCTAGAATCTCTTCTAACTACCAAATCTATGGAGAGTCCTATTTGCATTAGGACTCTTCTTAACAAACTAACTAACACATGGACAACATGTCCTTTATTATAGCAATGTCTTGCTATTACACGGCTAAATAATGAAATAACAATACTAAAATTAATTAAAGTCTAGAATAGGCTAGAATAGACTTTAATATGTAAAAAGACTAAAATGCCCTTTTTAGCCACTTTGCTTAGTTGAGCCGTGTTGAATACTTGTAAAACTTAAGAGGTTGATGTGAATGTCTTCCTCTAGATGAAGATTAGTTTCCTCTTTAGTTTTGATACTTCGGATCAATGATGATACTTTGTCCATTGTCTTCTTTGCCCTTGATCTTGTGATTGGCCCTTGAAGGTTCTTTAGTGGATCTTTGGAGTAGGGCTGCCCTTGGTATAATCCCGTATCATCCCCTCCCTCTTGAAAAGCATGATTCATCCCCGAATCATCTTCATGATCAGCACCATAGTCTATATCAAAATCAAAAGGAGATAAGTCAGACACATTAAAAGTAGAATGAACGCCATACTTACCTTTTAGATCTATCTTGTATGCATTATCATTGATCTTCGAAATAACTTGGAATGGTCCATCTCCTCTTGGATGTAGTTTACATTGTCTTTCCTTCGGAAATCTATCTTTCCGAAGATGTAACCAAACCCAATCTCCAACTTCAAAACAAAGTTGCTTTCGGCCTTTGTTTACTTGTTTTGAAGTTTGTGCATTTTTCTTCTTGATGCTCTCGGTAACATTTTGATGAAGTTGTTGTATATATTCTGCCCTAGAATCACCTTCTACATTATAATACTCATCAACAAGTAAAGAGATTAGATCCAACGGGGTTAAGGGATTAAAGCCATACACAACTTCAAATGGAGAATTATTCGTAGTAGAATGTAAAGTTCTATTATAAGCAAATTCAGCAATAGGTAAACATTCTTCCCACCTTTTTAAGTTCTTTGAAATTAAAGCCCTAAGTAACACTCCTAAAGTTCTATTTGTTACCTCAGTTTGGCCATCGGTTTGGGGATGGCTAGATGTTGAAAATAGCAATTTAGTCCCCAACTTACTCCATAATGTTTTCCAAAAGTAACTCAAGAACTTTACGTCTCTATCACTAACTATGGTTCTCGGAATCCCATGAAGCCGCACCACCTCTTTTAGGAATAAATCCGCAACATGACTTGCATCGTTTGTTTTCCTACAAGGAAGAAAATGCGACATTTTAGAAAAACGATCTACGACAACCATGATACTATCATTACCTCTTTGGGATCTCGGCAAACCTAAGATAAAATCCATAGATAAGTCAATCCAGGGTGAAGAGGGAATGGGTAAAGGCATGTATAATACATGAGTTTTGCTTGTACTTTTAGCTTGTTTACATTTAATGCAAAGTTCACATATCTTTCTAACATCCCGTCTCATTTTAGACCAATAAAAGTGTTCTTGTAAAATATCGAAAGTTTTAACAACACCAAAATGATCCATTAAACCGCCACAATGTGCTTCCCTAACAATTAATTCCCTAATAGAACATGAAGGAATACACAATCTATTGCCTTTAAACAAGAAATCTTCAAATTTGAAAAATGGATTTTGAGCTGAGAGCTCACATTTGGGATACAAATCAGAAAATTCTAAATCATCCTTATATAATGCTTTGATATGATCAAACCCAAGTAATTTAGCATGCATTAAGGAAAGCAAAGTATATCTTCGAGACAGAGCATCGGCAACGATGTTTTCTTTACCTTTCTTGTATTTGATGATGTAAGGAAAAGTATCAATAAAAGAAACCCACCTTGCATGTCTTTTATTCAACTTACTTTGGCCTTTAAGATACTTGATTGACTCATGATCGGTGTGAATGACAAATTCTCTTGCGATCAAATAGTGTTGCCAAGTCTCCAAAGCTCGAACAATGGCATATAACTCCTTATCATAAGTAGGATAATTAAGCGAAGCATTGCTTAATTTCTCGCTAAAATATGCTAAGGGCTTACCTTGTTGTTGCAAAACAGCCCCTATACCTAAACTTGAAGCATCACATTCAACTTCAAACATTATATCAAAATTAGGTATAGCTAAAATTGGAGAACAAGTAAGTAATTGTTTCATTTTCTCGAAACATTCTTCTTGCGGCTTGTCCCAAAAGAATGAGACGTCTTTCTTCATTACTTCATTTAATGGGGCAGCCATCATGCTAAAATCACGAATAAAACGCCTATAAAAGCTTGCCAACCCATAAAACGATCTAACTTGTGTCACACTTGTTGGTCTCGGCCACTCTTGAATGGCTTGAATTTTAATCGGATCAACACAAATACCTTGAGAACTAACTATATAACCAAGAAAGTTAACCGAATTAGTGCAAAAAACACACTTTTCAAGTTTAGCATATAAGGGTTGTTCTCTTAAAATAGTAAAAACAGCTTTAAGATGCTCTAAATGCTCTTCTAAGCTTTTACTATAAACAAGAATATCATCGAAATAAACTACGACAAACTTGCCAAAACAGTGTCTAAATATGTAGTTCATTAATCTCATGAAAGTACTAGGTGCATTAGTAAGACCAAGTGGCATAACAATCCATTCATATAATCCATATTTAGTCTTAAAAGCGGTTTTCCATTCATCACCTTCTTTCATTCTAATTTGGTGATAGCCTTGAGTTAAATCAATTTTTGAAAATATTAAAGCGCCACTTAACTCATCTAGCATATCATCTAAGCAAGGAATCGGATGTCTATACTTAATAGTTATTTTATTAATATCACGACAATCCGTACATAATCTGAAAGTCCCTTCTCTCTTAGGTACTAAAATGACAGGACTAGCACAAGGACTTAAAGATTCTCTTACCTGCTCCTTTTCAAGGAGTAAATCGACTTGCCTTTGTATTTCTCGGGTCTCATCCGGATTGGCTCGATAGGCAGCCCGGTTTGGCAAACTTGCTCCCGGAATGAAGTCGATTTGATGCTCGATTCCTCGAATTGGAGGCAGCCCATAGTTACATGGTACGGAATTCGATTCGGAATACGGGTTACGCTCCGGTACGGAATTCGCTTAATTTAGATGAACCCGGTACGGTGGGGGTATACTCATGTATTTAGAAAGATGATTTAGAATTTCAATAGAATAATTATATATTTTTTCATGTAAGTGATGTTACCTGGTACCATAAAAAACATGTCTTTTTTCATTATATTAGGTAGTGGTTATCACAAGTCCAAGTCATATTATTATAATTTATGATAGGTTATTGGCAAAAGATTATTGTGATAAAGGTAACATGAAAGTGTGCTGGCCCAACCCACTATCCCAGCCCACTAAAACATAGACAAAGATGTAAAACCCTAGTCCCTTCTCTTTCTTCTACCTTTCTCTCCTCCTTCCTGTCAGCCTCTCTTCTTCCTCCTACCAATTTCTTCTTTTCCATTTCATTATTCTTTTCCCTTTTCATATCATTTCAATTATACTTCCTACCGCACTCCTTCGGCAACATAACAATTTCAGTTCGGTTTTTTCCCGAATCTTCCGCAATGTGTTCGGTTTTTTCCTCAATATTGGGTGTCTCGGATTCTTCATCACTTACCCACGATCCATCGTCCAACATTATCATGTTACTCTTGTTAGGGCAGTCCCTAGCAATATGTCCTTTTCCCCTACATTTAAAGCATTCACGAGGCACAAATTGAGTCGAATTTACCTTTGTATTGCTCGGATTTGATGGGTTTTGAGACCTTGCTGCCCCAAACTGTCCCGGGGCTGTTTTGCCCTCATAAAATACCTCTTTGCCCTTGCTTTGGCTCGGCAAAACAGTAGAAAATTGCTGAGTTGAATTCGGCTTCCTCCAAGCTTGGAAAGTTGCCGATTTTGCATTTAAACTCTTTTCCTTTTGTTGCCTTTCAATTTGCTCAGCATAATATAACATAGCAGTAATATTATCAAGGTTAGCACGTTCTACCTTTGTCCGGATTTTGTCGTTTAGGCCAGCCAAGAACCGAGCCATTGTTGCCTCATCACTTTCACAAATATCGGCGCGAATCATTGCAATTTCCATGGCTTTGTAGTATTCATCGACGGATTTGTTGCCTTGCTTTAATCTTTGTAGACGGTTGTAAAGTTCCCTTAAGTAGTTTAAAGGAACAAAACGTCGCTTCATAACCGCCTTAATAACCTTTTGCTCTGATACCACCTGATGAAGAACCGCAAGGTTCGACTTAAGTTGAGCCCGATCTTTCTTCAATTCTCGAACTAGTTTCTATGGGAATTTAATCAACGCAACTCTAAGGTAGGTTAATTAACAATGGAGGCTGAAACATCACAACTAGAGAAACAAGCTAGTTGATACATTAACTCAAGAATGAATGAATTTCTATCTAGAAGTTCATACACGAGACGCTAAGGAATAACCTTACCAAAATATCAATATATCTAACGTAATTATTACTAAGGCGAAATCTCCTTAAGTAAGGTTGAGATTTCGAGTTACAACTAATAAAAGAAATAAGAGTCCTAAAGGATTAAGACTCTTGAAAACAAATAAGAGTCCTTGAAGAAGTAGGACTCTTGAATAACAACTTGCTA
>JAOCZM010000043.1:1800000-2035728 GCA_026122235.1 Vinca minor | reverse complement strand
CCACGTATTGCTTGATACGCAGACAATTAACATAATCGATTCGAATGGTATGAACAAAGCTCGATACCACCGAAAGGGATTCATGGACGAAACTCGCTTTCTAAAACACCCATTAGTCCTCCCCCGAAGGATCCGCTCATACCATGGAAATAAAAATTACTTACGAAAGACTTACGTTTTTCTAGCTAAAGATTCTATTTTTCCTGGACGTGTGTTACGCCACCAATAGCCTTCCTCGCTGGAATTGCTCTCTACCCAGGTATCCACGTGACGAAACGAGCGAGCAAGTGCTAGCTCTACGCTTCGAAGTTTCCGGGAATCTCGAGAGGATAGAAGGGCAGAAAATCCCTGAAAAACTTATTTCGGTAGTATTTTGGTTTATCATGCTCCAACAAGACTAAACAAGTGGTTTCAGCCAAAAGAGGATTATATACATGTGAGAGTTTCTTCCGAAAACAACTCCCACGTCCCTATCAACCTCTCTCGGTAGTGGGAGTCTTTATCGCATAATAACTCCCAAGTAATCACACACTAGAACCAAAATACCGTAAATGCCCCTCATTAATCTCTAATTCAAATAATAACATATTATTATTCTCGGAAAAATAAATATCATATACAATGACCTAGACACATTCTAGATTCATTGAATCTGAAATGAAGCTCGCTCTATGTGTGTGACCCCTGTAGGTTCAATTTACAATGGCAATGAAAACACACACTTAGCAAGTAGTATGTGTTCATAAATCACAAGTGGTCCCTAGCAGGACATTGTGACTATCTAAAGTGAATGAATGTACGACGGAACCTAATATCAATCCACTATTTAATCCCTTTGTCTCGCGATATCCAAATTAAGCATAAGGCATGGTAGTTGTCACCCTTATGAAGCCTAATTGTATTTATGCTCCATCTCCGTGTAGATTGTTCCAAAAATAGTATTTAATAACCACTTTATTAAATACATTTGAGCACGCCATGCATTTAAACAATTTTCCCTATCGAGGGGCCCATGAATATCTCTATCTAATGAGAGAGGACAAATCTCAAAATGCCTCTCACATTCAAGCTCGTGATAGGATACTACATCCGATCATCGCTGTTTTAATTGCTCGATTAAAAAGACACGTCCGATCGAGTCAAAATGCAGCCCATTCATGCCGGAAACGACTGAAGACATAAGGTCCCATGGATTTCGAATAGTATTGAGGAAGTAATACTTATGACTAAAGAACCATTAAGTATTACTTCTCTAACGGATCACGTCCGATACAATATATCCCAATATATCGCATCTATGATATGATTTGTATCCATTACACGTGATCGATAAAACATAATCATCAATCAAACATCATACTAGTTTTATTTTTATTGTAAAGATCATTACTTAAAACTAAGGACAATCGTAATAGTAATTGCATAAGCTAATGAGTTTTACTATCAAATCACACATTTGATGTCCAAAAGCAAAATCAACTATTCACATGACATGCTCAAAATATATATAAAACGTACAACATATGCAAATGGTCCTAGGGCACTACTAACACCACGAGTCTCACCAAAGGTCCAAACATATCATCGCACGGTATCACCCGATCCGTGAGAGCATTGATAGAGGAGATGTGAAGATTTGCAAGGTTCGCACGGGACGATAATATCGCCGTCCCCACCGACGAGCCTCGATACGAGACCAAGCCAAGGGCAGCTCTACTTAAAAGATCCCCTTGTCAACATTCGAGGACCGATGACAAGATCAAGAACAAGGAAGATTTTAGAGAATATTGCAATGATGATCCGAGACATTAAAGTTAAAGAGGAAGTGAACCTTCAACTAAAAGATGATGACAAAGTCAACCTTTTAACTTTCAAGAATATACAAATCGGCCCAAAGAAGCAAAGTGGCTAAAAAGGGCATTTTGGTCTTTTTTACACATTAAAGTCTATTTTAGCCTATTCTTGATGCGAAACCGTTGTACTAATACGAAGGTTCAGCTTAAAGGTCCGATCTTTCTCTATCTCGAACAGTTTATGGGGAATATAAACAACCTTTCTCCCCGTAAGGTTGAATATCAATGGGGGTCGAAACACCACAATAAGTATAAACCAAACTTATTGATACAAGAACTCAAAGATGAATGAACTCTAACATAGAGAATCAAACACAAAGTAACTAAGGAATAACCTTAAAATATCATATCAAGTCTAAGTTACATGGCTGCCGAAATCTCTATTAAATAGAGTATTTCGGTTACAAGAGAACCAATCTAACTCAAACTAGGAAAAGGGAAATAAGAGTCCTTGAAAGAAGTAGGACTCTTGAATAACAACTTGCTATCAAGTAACTACCTAAACAAGAAGAGTCCTAGTAGATATGGAACTCTTAACAACTAGAATATAAATAACTACCAAATCTATGAAGAGTCCTAGTTGCATTAGGACTCTTATTAACCAACTAATTAACACATGGACAACATGTCCTTTATTATAGCAACTACTTAAATACTCTAAATAAAGTAAATAACAAAAGCTGGAAAACAATTAAAGTCTAGCATAGACTTTAATTGTACAAAGACTAAAATGCCCTTTAAAATTCGTCCCAATTCTGGACAGCTTGTTGGGCCAACTTGCACGACGATTTCGGATGTCAAGAAGGCAGAATCTAATCTCGGGTTCTTCATAAAAGTTGTAGATATGCCTCTTATATTTAATATGCAACTGGAATCAGCTCCATTGGATAAACGGATAGAAAGTTATGACCATTCTGCCAAACTGTTGTAAAGCTGTCCAATCCCTCATCATCTTGTATGATTACTAAAATACCCTTCTTAGCCTCTTTGCTTGATAGGGCCTAATTGTACACTTGTGAACTTGAGAGGCTGCCTCGTATAACATTCCTAGATGTAACTTAGCATCCTCTTTATACTTTAGAACTCGGGTCAATGATGTAGATAGTTGCTTCACGTCCCCTTGTTCTAAGTCTCAGTGCTTAGTCGATGTATGTGTTCCTTTGACTTGGGCAACCTTGAGGTTGGTACCGTATCATTCATGGCTGGTACCGTATCAATTCTAGACTATTCTAGACTTTAATTATTTTCAGTATTGTTATTTCCTATTTTAGCCGTGTAATAGAAAGTCATTGCTATAATAAAGGACATGTTGTCCATGTGTTTGTTAGTTGGTTAATAAGAGTCCTAATGCAACTAGGACTCTTCATAGATTTGGTAGTTAGTTAGTTTCTAGCCGCCAAGATAATAGGAACATGTGCCTATTATCTTGTTTAGGTAGTTACTTGATAGCAAGTTGTTATTCAAGAGTCCTAATTCTTCAAGGACTCTTATTTGTTTTAAAGAGTCCTAATCCTTCAAGGACTCTTATTTTTCTTTATGGTTGTAACCGAAATCTCAACCTACTTAAGGGAGATTTCGGCCATCTTTAATGGGTACGTTAGATATATTGATATTTTGGTAAGGTTATTCCTTAGCTTCTCGTGTTTGAACTTCTAAGTAGAAATTCATTCATTCATTCTTGAGTTACTGTATCAGCAAGAATAGTTTCTCTTGTTGTGGTGTTTCAGCCTCCGTTGTTAATTAGCCATCCTTAGTGTTGCGTTGATTAAATTCCCTTAGAAACTAGTTCGAGAATTGAAGAAAGATTGGGCTCAACTTAAGTCGAACCTCACGGTTCTTCATCAAAGCCGCTGACACAACAGCAACATGATAGCCATACTTGAAGCATGGGTATTAGATACCAAGAGAACTGGTCTTAGAGATAGTTCTTATGTACAATATACACTAAAAGGCCATGTTGTTGTCTTTAGTGTAAGTGGGAGATTGTTGTATTTCTTTTAATGTGATGAAATTTTAAGGCATGACTTCCATTTAGGGGGTGTCAATCGAGCTATGTGGTGAGCTTAGCATAGCTCACGCTCAGCTCGGAAAAGCTCATAAACCTTGAGCTCACGCTCAGCTCACATTTTAACACGAGCTTGAGCTTAGCTCACGAGCTTCCCCAGCTCATATATATTAGCCAAAAAAAACGAAAATCTGTCTCAAAAAATAGTATAATACAATGAGCCTTAAAAACTAAATTTGGACAAGAATACAAATATACATAATACAATCAATGATACTTAATTCTTTTTAGCAAAAAAAACTAATAAAAAGATAACAAAAGAAACGGGGTCAAGCTCACGCTCGCCTAAGTCTTTTTTAAACTAACGAAAAAAGATAAAAAAAATAATAAAATGATACTTAATTCTTATATAAGTATTTTTTTTTAATTAGTATTAGTATTATTATTATATATATGTATATATATATATATATATATATATATATAATATTTTAATTATATTGATCTTATTCGGGTTCGAGCTTTTTTCGGGCTGAGCGGGGTCAAGCTCACGCTCAGCTCACATAAAAAGCGAGCTTGAATATTAAGCTCGCGCTCAGCTCACGCTCACACTTTTTCGAGCTATGTGAGCCGAGTTCGGGCCAGCCCGAACCCGTTGACACCCCTACTTCCATTATTATTGTTTTGAATACGACTTTGCATTTTATATTAAAACATTTAATAACGTCCTTAGATAGTTATGTAATCGTTACATTGAACTATTCTAAAATGTCCCTAGTCAATCATTATTGTGGAATTTAAGGACAACAATAATGTGTGTTGTGATTAAATATGGAGATATGAAATCAAACACATGTATATTTGATCTTTGGGTCGACCCACTTATAAGAACATTTCATAGATTGTTGTATAAATGTCAACAATGTTCTTATAATGATTCTGTTTGCACATAAATCCTTCGACTTGAGATCACGTAAGATTTCCTTCTTGGCTAATGGTATACTTTGATGGTGTCAAACACCGTTTGTGACTAAATGGGCTATAAAGGCATTTGTTGGTTATATTTATGAACCATGTCAGGATGAGGTGTGATAGATAGAGGATTTGTCCCTCCTATACAACAGGAGTGATATCTTGGGCCCCTCGAATGAGTGAGACTAATTCATGGCCATGAACAAGTGCATTAATGGTAGATATTAATGTCATTTGATTAGTCTACTCGGGAATCAAGAAACTCACTAATTGAATGTAAAAGTTTGTCATACTCCGTGACTTGTGTTCAATCCAGATATCGAGGACAAAGGGATTAATGCAAAAGATGATATTTGTGGTTACTTGAATTATCGGGACTATTTGTGAATTGGGAGTAATGATGTGTTGCTAGATACCTCTCATTACTGTTGACAATTGTTGTAACAACCAACATAGAAAATACCTAAAAGGTCACACACTATAATCAACTGGATTGGGCTTGTTGGAGTTTACATTTGATATAGGTGCTCAATTGGATTGGGCAAACTCAATTGGATAGGGCAAAATACCCGGTCGGTCGAGAGCTGTCTCTTGTCGACCAGACTTTTGGTCACTCCGGTCGACCGGACCAGTTGGACTTGGTCAAAATTGGCACATCTACATCTGTGGGTGAGTGTGTGAAGTGGGAGAAAAATAAGGGGAGTGGGGGGTTAATGGGTGATTCCACTAACACCACAAAAATTTCACAAAAATTGATGAAATGTTCATCATATTCCAACACTTGAGATTAATTGAATCCTCTATTCTCTCTCTACCTCTAGCTTGAACCAAAAGAAGGAAAAAATCAGATTTTTCATTTTTTATTTTCTTACACACTTTCAAGAACAACAAAGAGAAGAAAATTCGATTTTCCTAAGTAATCTATACTTTGTGGATTCCAGGAAAAAGTGTTTTTCCACCTAAATATTTTTAGACTAGCATATAGAACTTGGAGTGACAAGCTCGAAGTTAGTGTGTGGATACCAGTAGAGACAAGAGTCATTTGGCTACTGTTGGTGAATTCAAGCAGCAAGAATCCAGGCATCGTCGATAAGATCGACAGAAAGGTATAACCTCTAATTCAAGGATTTTGGTTCTTTTCGTGAGTATATCCTCTAAAGGAACGTAACCCCACCCTTTTATTTTCGCTGCATTTTGGGGGTTACAAATTTTTTCCTTTTAGGCTATAGGACTTCATCACTCCAAGAAGATATTGATCAAAGGCTTCAAGTCAAAGCTCCAGAAGATATTCAACTACAAGAATTGAAGACTCGCAAGAAGATTAGTCTAGTCAACATAGGTATAATCTTTGTGACTAATCTTCCTTTGAGAATACTAGCATAGAATGTTTAAAGTTCAACAATGCATGTTTTCAAAACCTCATGTTCTACATTGTTCAATTCATTAAAAAGGTTTTTGAAACTAGATTAAGTGTTGGTCAATGTCTAAGTTCTTTAAAATGTGTTTTGTATCTTTACAAAACACTTACACATGTGCTTGAGAACATTATGAACTTGACTAAGTGGTAAAAACAAATTTAGGACTGCATTCCGGTCGACCTAAGCTTAGCCTCTGATGAATAGAAGAAGTCTGGTCCGTCGACATGTGGTGTCAGGTCGACCGATGTTGTTTTTTTCCTTAGTTAGATATTGAATGTTCTAATGCTCCAACGACTATATTCTCTGGGATGACCTTGCTTCAGATAAGTCGACCGAACTATGCTTCGAAAGACCGGAACCCATCTTGCGGTCGACCAAGATGAAGACAGTGGGCCTTTAACTTTTACTTTTTAGGCACCTCGGTCAATCTACTGCTTACAACCGGTCGACCCAAGCGGTCCAATCCAGGCCAAAATTATACTCGTTGTGAGAAACTTTGCTTGTGTATTCTTGCCCTATATAAAGCTTCTAAAGCTGATTTTTCATAATTAACCAAGCCATAAGAGGGCATAGGCTATACACTTAATAAAAACACAATCAAACATTTTTTAGCTTCATTTCCAAATCATTTAAAATCATTTTTGAGTTGAGGTTAAACTTCATCTATCTTTCTATTCTCGAGAGTGATTAGAGCTTAAATTTTTAAAATCCATTCCAAGAGGGAATTTGTGTAAGAGAGCTAAATTGTAAAGTCTCCTTTGAAAGAGACTAGTTACCCTTTCTCATTTGTTGAGAACTAGTTCTTTGTGAACTTGAAAAAATCTATTTGTGAGCTTCGGTCTTTGATGAGGACACATCTAAAGGGCTACCTAGCACAAAGAATGATGAGGGCGCATCTAAATGGCTGGCTAGCACAAAAGATCCTTTGATCAACATACAAGGTCCAAAGACAAGAGCTCAACATAAGAGAATGGTGCTAGCTCTAAATACATTCATTAGAGAGGTTCAAACTAAAGAACAAGCAAGACCACCTCCAAATGAATGAAACCAATATCAAGAAGTTATCATCATTTCATTTGAAGGCATTCTTCATGAGTCATCAAGTTACTAAAGTACCTTTATAGCAAGCTTGTTAATTAAAGTCTATCTTATACTTTAATTATATTTTTTAGCTTTAATTTTACTATTTTATTAGTTTAGCCGAGTTCAATAATAAAGGACACGTGGTCCATCTAGTTATTTAGTTTATAGTAAGTACTGGTTTTAATTAGTTTACTATACTTGTGATTGTTTAGTACCTAGTCCAATGAGGACTCTACTTTGTAAGGCTCATAGATGAATTCCTTCTCTATTTAAGAGATAATTCTGCCAACATTATTATCAAGTTAGTTATATGATATTTGGTAAGGTTATTTCTTAGATACTTGTGAATTGAACTTCTAATTAGAACTTTATTCATTCTTGAGCTACTAATCAACAAGCCTAGTTTCACTTGTTGTGGTGTTTCAACCTGCATTGAAATCAAACTACTTAGTGTTGCGTTGATTTATTCCCTCGTAAACTATTTTCAAGAACAGAAAGATTCGACTTCCACCTTTTGTGTTGAACCTCTATACAAGTTATCAAGGTTCTTCATCACTTGGTATCATATCTCAGGGTTGATCTCTTTTTGGTGTACCATTTTATTGTTTTTCAATAAAAATCTTGTTTGCTTGAACAAAAACAATTCAATTTTCTCTATAATTTTTTAGCCGAGCCAAGCAAACATCTTGAATCAAAGACATCAAAGTCCCGGGTTCAAGAATTGGCAAAGTTCACATTTTTTTTGGATGCAAAGTGACCCAGTGTGTTAGTAGTGCCCTAGGACCATTAGCATATGTTGTATGTTTTATATCTTTTTGAGCATTTCATCTGAATAATTAATTTTGCTTATGAACATCAAATGCATGATTTGATATTAAAACTCATTTTCTTATGTAATTACTATTCTAGTTGTCCCTAGTTTTATGTAATCTACTACACAATGAAATAAAACTAGTATTATGTTTGATTGATGATTATTGATGCGAAATCTTGATGGGTTATATCAAGACTCGGCTGAAATTTAGATCTTTCTCTATCTCGAATGGTTTCTATGGGAATATACTTAACACGATCCCTGGAAAGGTTAAGTATCAATGAATGTTGAAACACCACAACTAGAGAAACCAACTAGTTGATACAGTAACTTAAAGAAATATGAACTTCAACCGGAAGTCATAAACAAGTATCAAAGGATTAACCTTAATCAAAATATCAATATATCAAGTCTAAGTTATATGGCTGCCCAAAGCTCTATTAAATAGAGGAATTCGGCTATAAGAGAACCAAACTAACTTAAACTAGGAAAAGGAAATAAGAGTCCTTGAAGAATTAGGACTCTTGAATAACAACTTGCTATCAAGTAACTACCTAAACAAGATAATAGGCACATGTTCCTATTATCTTGGTGGCTGAAATAAAAGTAACTACCAAATCTATGAAGAGTCCTAGTTGCATTAGGACTCTTATTAACCAACTAACTAACACATGGACAACATGTCCTTTATTATAGCAACTACTTGCTATACACGAAATTATAATAAGTAAATATGCTGAAAATAATTAAAGTCTAGTATAGACTTTAATTGTACATAAAAAGACTAAAATGCCCTTTAGATTCGTCCCCATTCTGGACAGCTTGTTGGGCCAACTTGCACGACAATACGGGATATCAAGAAGGCAGAATCTGATCTTGTGATCTTCATGAAAGTTGTAGATCTGCCTCTTATCTTTAATATGCAACTGGAATCAGCTCCATTGGATAAGTATATCGAAAGATATGATCATTCTGCCAAACAGTAGCAAAGCTGTCCATTCCTTGTACACTTGTGATACTTAAGAGGTTGACTTGGGAAACATTCCTAGATGTAATTTAGAGTCCTCTTTGTATCGTAACACACGTTCCCTTGAGTTGGGTAGCCCCAAGGTTGGTACCGTATCAATTATGTTTTACTAATCATGTGTAATGAGTACAAATCATATCATAGATGCAATATATTGAGATATATCGTATCGGACGTGATCCGTTAGAGAAGTAATACTTCATGGTCCTTAGTCATAAGTCTTACTTCCTCAATACTATTTTAGAATCCTTAGACCTTATGTCTCCATTGACTCTAGGATGAATGGAGCCACACTTTTGACTTCGGTTATACGTTGCATTTAATCGAGTAATCAATACGATCGATTATCGGATGTAGTGTCCTATCATGGCTTGAATGTGAGAGGCATTGTAAGGAATTCGTCCCTCTCTTATTAGAGAGAGATATCCATGGGACCATCGATAGGGAAAGACTGTTTAAATGCATGAGTCGGGTAGCTCAAACGTATTTAATAAAGTGGTTATTAAATATTGTTTGATGGAGCAGATCTACCCGGAGATCGAGCATAAATATCATTAAGCCTTATAAGGGTGATGACTACCATGCCTTATGCTTAATTAGGATATCGCAAGACAAAGAGATTAAATAGTGGATTGATATTAGGTTCCACCGTAAATTCATTCCCTTTGGGTAGTCACAATGTCCCTCGCTAGGGGACCGCTTGTGATTTATGAACACACACTACTATTAAGTGTGTTTTCATTGCCATTGTGATATGAACCTACGGGGTCACGAGGCATAGACGAGCTAACGAGCTTCATGTCCAGATTCAATGAATCTAGAATGTGTCTAGGTTCATTGTATAGGAAATTTATTTTTACGAGGATAATAAGACGTTATTATTTGAATTAGAGATAAGGGGGCATTTTCGGTATAGCTGGGATTATGTGGGAGTTATTATCCAGATAAAGACTCCCAGCTGCCAGAAGTCTAGGGGACGTGGGAGTTTAAGACTCCCATTGCCAGAAGAAGTGGATAGGACTTGGGAGTTGTTCTTGGAACAAACTCTCACACCGTATATAAACTTCTCTCAGCCGAAACCTAGAGACTAATGCTTGAGCCACACAAAATACCGAAATACCAAGAAATCAGATTTCTTGTTCTCTGCCTCCTTTTCTCTCTATATTCCCGAAACTCAGAAAAATCAAAAGAGCTGGCACTCGCTGATCGTTTTGTCGCGTGGATACTGGTAGGGAGTAATTCCGCAAGGGAGGACTCAAGGTGATTGCTGCCGAGAGCCAAAGACAGAACCTTTCCATTCAAGAACCAGATTCTTGAACCAAGAAAAAGTAAGTTTTTTCTTTGTATTTTTTCGATTCGCTTTTTGTGTGAGCGGATCCTTCGAGGGAGGACTCATGGGTGTTTAGAACGAGTTTCTGCCCATGAATCCCTTCACCGTGAACATACATATTTAATCAAGGATTGAAGGGCGATTAAAACCTGAATTCTTGATCATAAATTCGACCAAAATAAAAGGAAAAAGAAAGATTCAAAATTCAAGAATCAAGAAACAAGAAACAAGAAAAGATTGAGATCTTGAGTCCTAAACACATAGGGATACCCTAAAAAGTATCTTCCTTTTCTTGGTAGGTCTAGGATTTTCAAGATTACTCTTACTTTCTTTTTTTACTATTTTTTTAGGTTAGGGATTGAATTCCTATATTTTTTCCAGCTTTTCATATCACGCAACTTTAGGACCTTTTAATTCTTGGCTTTCATATTTAAATCCATCTAGAGTTGAAGTTCTTTTGCAAGTATTGTTGGAATATTCAATGAATTGTTTTTTAACTAACAAATTTGAGTGTCTTAGTAATCATGTCTCAACAAGGAGTCTCTACATCAAAGCACGATGAAAGCTTTGTGGATGAAAATCTTTTAAGGGAGGACACTACAAAATAATTCCAAAAGATCATGGGATCGATTGGATGATTTGGCCGAAAGGGTGACTCTTGTTGAACAAATAATGGTGAGACCATAATTCCCCCCAAAGGCGCCGTATGCACCTAGAAGAGGTAAGAAAGTTGAGAAAAATGATGGCATCTTTGATAGCGAGGATGAGGGGTATGAGTCTCATGAATCCAATCCACCAAGAGGGAACAAATTCGGCCAAGAATTCCCTTTAAACCCACCGAGCCGAGAGGAAATGAACAATTTCAAATGTTTGATGATAATCTTGTTTTTCAACCAAGAAGGCCGAGATTGGGAGTGAATTTTTTAGAGATTCGACAACAATCTTGGTGCAATTAAGACAAAGATTCCATCTTTTCAAGGTACGAATGATCCTGAAATATATTTAGATTGGATTCGTAAGGTTGATCATGTTTTTGCTGTCCACTACTATTCGGAGGACAAGAAGGTCAAATTGGCAGACCATGGAGTTCTCAGATTATGTTTCTATTTGGTGGGACAAACAAGCAAATTCAAGAAGAAGGGTGGGCCAACATGCAATTGATAGTTGGGATGAGATAAAAGCTGCGATGAAGCGGAGATTTGTTCCCAAGAATTACACTAGGGAACTTTTCAACCGCTTATAAAGAGTTAAGCAAGGCTTTAGATTAGTGGATGAATATTACAAAGAGATGTAAATTGCCATGATTAGAGCAGATATTCAAGAAGATAGTGAAGCTACTTTGGCCATATTCTTGGCGGGCCTAAGTGATAAATTCGGCCAAAGGTAGACCGTGCTAACCATGATAATCTTATTGAGATGGTTTATTATGCAGAGCAAATAGAAAGGCAGTAAAAGATGAAAATTACAAGGATTTATTCGGCTAATTTTCAACCTTGGAAAAACCTGAATCAGCCCCCAACAATTCACCAATTTTTCCGAACCAAATCAAGGCAAAAGAGACAATTGGAGCTGCCAAAACAGCCTCGGCCATAGTTGGAGCAGCCAAGGCATCTTCTACATCAACTTCATCCAATTGGAGGTCAAGTAGCTCTTCTAATTTTAAAAAGGAATGTTATAAGTGTTAGTAGTGCCCTAGGACCATTAGCACATGTTAGTACGCTTTTTATATCTTTTGAGCATGTATTTGAATGGTTAATTTTTCTTTTGATTATCAAATGTGTGATTTGATAGTAAAACTCATTAGATTATGTAATTACTAATCTAGTTGTCCCTAGTTTTATGTAATGTTATTTACAATGAAATAAAACTAGTATGATGTATGATTGATGATCATGTTTTACTGATCATGTGTAATGAATACAAATCATATAGGGATAAATTGTATTGGACGTGATCCGTTAGAGAAGTAATACGTCATGGTCTTTAGTCATAAGTATTACTTCCTCAATGCTATTTTGGAATCCTTAGACCTTATGCCTCAATTGATTCTAGTATGAATGGAGCCACGTTTTGACTCTGTCAGACGTTACTTTTAACCGAGTAATCAATATGACTGATGATCGGATGTAGTGTCCTATCATAGCTTGAATGTGAGCGACATTGTAAGGTATTTGTCCTTCTCTATTATTAGAGAGAGATATCCACGGGCCCCTCGATAGGGAAGACTGTCTAAATGCATGGCCGTGCTCAAATGTATTTGATAAAGTGGTTATGAAATACTATTTGTCTGAACAGTCTACACGGAGATCGAGCATAAATACAATTAAGCTTAATAAGGGTGACGACCACCATGCCTATGCTTAATTAGGATATCGCGAGACAAAGGGATTAAATAGTGGATTGATATTAGGTTCCACTGTAAATTCATTTACTTTGGGTAGTCACAATGTCCTGCTAGGGACCGCTTGTGACTTATAAACTCACACTACTACTAAGTGTGTTTTCATTGCCAATGTGATATGAACCTACAAGGTCACACGCATAGACGAGCCAACGAGCTTCATATCCAGATTCAATGAATCTAGAATGTGTCTAGGTTCATTGTATCTGACATTTATTTTTCTGTGAATAATAAAACGTTATTATTCAAAATAGAGATAGGGGCAATTTCGGTATTTAACTATAGCTGGGATTACGTGGGAGTTATTATCCGATAAAGACTCCCACTACCAGCAGAGGTTTAGGGGACATGGGAGTAAAAGACTCCCACTGCCAGAAGAGGTGGAGCGGACGTGGGAGTTGTTCTGGAAACAACCTCTCACTCCCTATATAAACCTCTCTTGGCCGAAACCCTAGGAAGAGACAATATCAGCCAAAATACCAAAACCACCAGAAATCAGATTTCTTGTTCTGCCTCTCCCTTTCTCTCTAATTCACGGATCTCAGAAAAATGAAGAGCTAGCACTCGCTGCCCGTTTCGTCGCGTGGATACCAGTAGGGAGTAATTCTGCAAGGGAGGACTCACGATGATCATTGCATCCGAGCCTTAAAGACAGAATCTTTCATTCAAGAATCGTATTCTTGAGCCAACAAATGTAAGTCATTTTCTTTGTAATTTCAATTCGTTTTGTATGAGCGGATCCTTCAGGGGAGGACTCATGGGTGCTTGGAACGAGTTTCGCACATGAATCCCTTAAGTTGTATCGAGCCTCAGCTCATACGATTCGAATTCGATATTGTTAATCACATCATAACACTATCAATTACGATTTGGTATGTGTGTGTGTGAAACAGAAAAGATTGTATGTTTTTGTTCAATATATGGGATATTTGCATAAATCGATTTCAGTATAACTGCTTACACGTTTCAGTATATCCCGATATGCATAAACTGTTTTAATTCGATTATATTGCATGAATCGATGTTATTAATCCGATTATTCTGCATAAACTGCTTTATGTTAATCGTTAATGCATGAATCGCTAATGTGTGATTAATACGATTATTCTCGCATAAATCAAGCTTCGTGATTCGATAATTAATTTGATTAATTCGGTTATTACGCATAAACCGATTGTATGTCTCTCGCCGTTAACTGATTAACCAATGCATAATCCGATTATGTAAGTAAGGCACTGTGGGGTAAATCGGGGCGTAAAAACTCATTCGATGAGCTGATGTAGAATCGCTAGGGGACCGCCATCTGCGCCGCGCGATTCGTCGTTCACCGACTCTAAGACTTTGTATATGTACTCGTTATTAATTCCATTGTGCTTTATGTGATTTTTAGCATGGTGAATAGCATGGCCTACTATACCCATTGTTTTACATATTTTGGGTTGTAATTTTATAATATGGCTCGTGAGCTATTTTTCAATGTTGTAAAATTGTAATCGCTTTCTTAGATTAGCTTTATTTCTTTACATTGAAGGTCGGGTATGCCCATGCAACTATGTATCAAGGCCGAGGTCATTCGGATTGAAGACTTTATCCATGAGATGGATATTGACTTATATTGACCCTCGCTCCCTACAAGGCTCGTGGGAGTCATCATAGGATTAGGCCATGCTATCTCACGTTTAATTTTATGCTTTATATATTCCATGAGATGCTTGTATAATTGTATTACGCGTTTTAATGTCTTATTCAAACCGAATGTTTTAACTAATTCTTAAAATACCTACCATACTCTAAACACTCATTGAGCTTGGATCATCATTTTGTCCCGCTTGCCAAAGCAATGACAAGTGGTTATCTAAGCAAAAGGAGATGGGAAAATAGTGATTTCCATAAGCTTAGACATGGTTCAACTTAGCTAGGCCATCAAAATAGTTTTTGGGCCTAGGGCATAAAATGGGAAATAGCCGGGACATATAGATGTCATTCCCATTAGATGATTTTACTTTAATTATGGGTGTTAAGCCAAAGCTTTCCTATAACTATTGTAAAATGTTTTTCCCCACTATTTATCAAGTTTTGAAATTGTGGAAAAAGTTTTTTTGCTCAAAACTAATAACTTTGCAAATAATTTAATGTAGATAATGGCAACCAATACTTCACAAAATTCATTGCGATCTGTCCTTGAGAAGGAAAAACTGAGCAGGACCAATTTCCTTGATTGGGCTCGCAACTTAAGGATTGTCCTTAAGCAGGAAATAAAGTTATACGTTCTTGATACTGGACATTCTCGAATGCACTGCAAACAAAGCCCCCAGAGTCGAGAGAGATGCTTGGAAGAAGCACTCTAATGACTCTAACGATGTGACTTGTCTCATGTTAGTCACAATGAGCACCGAACTTCAAAAATAGCTTTGAAGGTGTTGAGGCTTTCCAGATAATGGGCCAGCTCAAGAAAATGTTCCAAGAGCAAGCCCGTCATGAAAGGTTCCTCACCACTAAGGCGTTGAACAGTTGCAAGATGGCCCTCGCACCTCCCGTAAGTGCACATGTTCCGAAGATGAAGGGCTATTTTGACCAACTTGACAAGCTTGGGGGCTATCTTGATCAACTTGAGAAACTTGGGGCTCCCCGTAGCTCATGACATGCCCACAGATATGATCTTGGGCTCACTCCCACCGGAGTATGACCAATTTGTTATGAACTTCAACATGCATGCCATGGAGAAGACCATACATGAAATACACTGGGATGCTCAAGCAGTCGAATCGAACATTAGAAGACCCCTCAAGTCTTAATGGTTCAAAAAGGGGAATTTCAAGAATAAAGGAAAGGGAAAGCCCATGGCCAAGAAAGGTAAAGGCAAAGGCAATGACAAGCCCAAGCCCGAGCCAAGGCACCAAAAGAAGGGGTTTGCTTCCATTGTGGCGAACGAGGCCATTGGAAAGGGAACTGCAAACTCTACTTGGAAGAAAAGAAAAAAGGGAATGCCAGTTTGACTGTCTCTCCATGTATTTATGTTATTGAAATTAACATGTCTGCTCCTACTTCATGGGTTTTAGATACCGGTTGTGGATCTCACATATGTGCAAATGTGCAGGGGTTCAAAAGGAGTAGATCACTGGCAAAAGGAGAAGTAGACCTGAGAGTAGCGAACGAAGCAAGAGTTGTTCGTCGTAGCTACGGGACATTTAATTTAGTTTTGCCAAGTGGCCTTATTATAGAACTGAATAATTGTCTTTATGTTCCAACTTTGAGTAGGAATATTATTTCAGTTTCTTGTTTGGATATTGAAGGTTTTGAATTAAATATTATGAATAAAATTTGCATCATTCATAAAGATCGTATCTTCTATGGAGATGCCTCTTTGATGAGTGGGCTTTATGTTCTTAACCTCGATGAATCCATTAAAAGGCCCATCTATAACATTAATACTAAGAGGTTTAAATCCAATGACTTAAACCAAACCTACATTTGGCACTGTCGTTTGGGCCACATAAATGAGAAACGCATATTAAAACTCCATAAAGATGGAATTTTGACATCATTTGACTTAGAGTCTTATGAGACTTGTGATTCTTGCTTGTTAGGCAAAATTACTAAAGCTCCCTTTACTGGACAAAGTGAGAGAGCTTCTGATTTGTTGAGCCTCATGCATACAGATGTTTGTGGACCAATAAACACAAGTGCTAGAGAAGGGTTTCAGTACTTCATCACATTCAAAGATGATTTCAGTAGATATGGCTACGTCTATCTAATGAAACATAAATCAGAATCTTTTGGAAGATTCAAAGAATTCCAAAATGAAGTACAAAATCAACTTGGTAAAAGTATTAAGACACTTCGATCAGATCGAGTGGGCGAATACCTTAACCAAGAGTTTGACGAAAATCTTAGAGGTTGTCGAATTGTTTCACAAATAACTCCTCCTGGCACACCGCAATGGAATGGTGTGTCAGAACGGAGGAATCTGAAGGGATTCATGGGCGAAAACTCGTTCCAAACACCCATGAGTCCTCCCCTGAAGGATCCGCTCATATGAAACAATTCGAAAACAGCAATAAACAACTTACTTTTTACGGATTCAAGAAGCTACTTCTTGAATGGAAGATCACGTTTCTTGGATTCTTTGCTGTCACCAATGGAATTCCCTCTGCGAATATCACTCTACTCAGTATCCACGCTGACGAGACGGGCAGTGAGTGCTACCAATTCGTAGTTCTGAGTCAGATAAGTGGCTAGAGGCTATGAAGTCTGAGATGCAATCCATGTACGACAACCAAGTATGGACTTTGGTTGACCCACCCGAAGGGTGCAAGGTCATTGATAACAAGTGGTGTTACAAAAAGAAGACCGACATGGATGGTAATGTACACACTTTTAAATCTCGACGGGTAGTTAAAGGTTATAGACAAGTTCATGGTATTGACTATGACGAAACCTTTTCCCCTGTCGTGATGATAAAGTCAATTAGATTTTAAAATAGTATTGAGAAGTAATACTTTATGGTCTTAGTCATAAAGACAATTATTCAGATTCTATAATAAGGCCACTTGGGCAAAACTTAATTAAATGTCCCGGTAGCTACAGCAACAACTCTTGCTCCGTTCGCTACTCTCAAGTCCACTTCTCTTTTTGCCAGTGATCTACTCCTTTTGAACCCCTGCACATTTATCATGATCAAAGAAACGATCTTTTCTGTTTTCAAACATACACATACCAAATCAGAATTGATAGTGTTATTGTCTGATTAACAATATCGAATTCGAATCGTATGAGCAAGGCTCTGATACCACTAAAGGGATTCATGGGCGGAAACTCGTTCCAAACACCCATGAGTCCTCCCCTGAAGGATCCGCTCATATGAAACAATTCGAAAACAGCAATAAAGAACTTACTTTTTACTGATTCAAGAAGCTACTTGAATGGAAGATCACATTTCTTGGATTCTTTGTTGTCACCAATGGAATTCCCTTTGCGGAATATCCCTCTACCGGTATCCACGCGACGAGATGGGCAGCGAGTGCTAGCTCTTCGTCTTTCTGAGTTTTGGAATTATGAGAGAAAAGGGAGACCGAAAATCGAAATCGATTTCCGAGAGTTGGTGATTTTTGCTGGGTGGAAAATTGATAGCCTAGTGGTTTCAGCCAAGAGATAATTATATAAGGCATGAGAGTTTGTTCCTATAACCAACTCTCACATCCTCAACTCTCTCGACCGTGGAGTCTTTAACTCCCACGTCCCCTATACTTCTAGCTGGGTAGTGGGAGTCCTTATCTGGATAATAACTCCCACATAATCCCAGACTATACCGAAAATGCCCCTTATCTCTAATTCGAATAATAACACTTTATTATTCTCGGAAAAGTGAATGTCGATACAATGAACCTAGACACATTCTAGATTCATCGAATCGGACATGAAGCTCGTTAGCTCGTCTATGCGTATGACCTCAGTGAGGTTCAAATCACATTGGCAATGAAAACACACTTAGTAGTAGTGTGAGTTCATAAATCACTGTCGGTCCCTAGCAGGACATTGTGACTACCCAAAGTGAATGAATATACAACGGAACCTAATATCAATCCACTATTTAATCCCTTTGTCTCGTGATATCCTAATTAAGCATAAGGCATGGTAGTCGTTGTTAGTAGTGCCCTAGGACCATTAACACATGTTGTGCGTTTTGTTATCTTTTGAGAATGTAAATGAATAGTTAATTTTGCTTTTGATTATCAAATGTGTGATTTGATAGTAATACTCATTAGCTTATGTAATTACTATTCTAGAAGTCCCTAGTTTTCTGTAATGCTTAATTACTATGAAAAAAAACTAGTATGATTGTTGATTGATGATCTTGTTTTACTGATCATGTCTAATAGATACAAATCACATCATAGATACAATATATAGGGATACATTGTATCGACGTGATCCGATCGGAGAAGTAATACTTCATGGTCTTAAGTCATATGTATTACTTCCTCAATACTATTTTAGAATCCTTAGACCTTATGTCTTCATTGATTCTAGTATGAATGGAGCCACGTTTTGACTCAGTCGGACGTTACTTGTAACAGAGTAATCAATACGACTGATGATCGGATGTAGTGTCCTATCATAGCTTGAATGTGAGAGACATTGTAAGGAATTTGTCCCTCTCTATTATTATAGAGAGATATCCATGGGCCCCTCGATAGGGAAAGACTGTTTAAATGCATGGCCCTCGCTCAAATGTATTTGATAAAGTGGTTATCAAATGCTATTTGTCGAAACAGATCTACCCGGAGATCGAGCATAAATACAATTAAGCTTAATAAGGGTGACGACCACCATGCCTTATGCTTAATTAGGATATCGCGAGACAAAGCGGATTAAATAGTGGATTGATATTTGGTTCCGTTGTATATTCATTCATGTTGGGTAGTCACAATGTCCCGCTAGTGGGATCGCTATGATTTATGAACACACACTACTACTAAGTGTGTTTTTCATTGCCATTGTGAGATGAACCTACGATGGTCACACGCATAGACGAGCTAACGAGCTTCATATGTCTAGATTCAATGAATCTAGAATGTGTCTAGGTTCATTGTATCCGACATTCACTTTTTCCCGAAAATAATAAAGTGTTTATTATTCGAATTGTAGATAGGGGCAATTTCGGTATTTTACCTATAGCCGGGATTACGTGGGAGTTATTATCCGATAAGGACTCCCACTACCAACAGAAGTCTCAGTGGACGTGGGAATAAAGACTCCCACTGCCGGGAGGAGTTGGGGATGTAAGAGTTGGTTATGGGAACAAACTCTCATACCCTATATAATGATCTCTTGGCCGAAACCCTAGCCCATGTTTTTTTCAGCCGAAATTAAACAACTCTCTGAAATTTGATTTCGGATTTTCTCGCCTCTCCCTTTTCTCTCTAATTCCCGAATCTCGAAAAAAACGAAGAGCTAGCAATAGCTGCCCTGCTTCAGTCGCGTGGATACCTGTAGAGGGACTTTCCGCAAAGGGAGATCAATCGGTAGCAACATCCGATCCAAGAAACGTCATCCTCCATTCAAGAAGTAGCTTCTTGAATCCGAAGAAACGTAAGTTTTTCCGCTGTTTTTCGATTCGTTTACGTATGAGCGGATCCTTCAGGGGAGGACTCATGGGTGTTTGGAACGAGTTTCCGCCCATGAATCCCTTCAGTGGTATCAGAGCCTTGCTCATACGACTCGATTTCGATATTGTTTATCAGACAATAACACTATCAATTCCGATTTGATATGTGTATGTTTGAAAAACTGAAAAATCGTTTCTTTGATCATGATAAATGCATAAACTGTTTAACTGCATTTATAGAATGTATCTTTTGATGAATATATGTGATATATGCATAAATTGCTCTCGCTTTAATCATGTATATACTGTTACATGAACTGTTATGATATAAATCTGCTTTTGGGTTTTGATTATGCATGAACCGCATAAGCATGATTCGACTTTACTGTATTTAATTCGATTATTTGGCATAAATCAAGCTTTCGTGAATTTTGATTCGCATAAACCGTTTCCATGAATCGAAATTAATTTGATTAAATTCGTTATTGCGCATAAACCCGTCTCTCGTTAATCCGATTAACTAATACATAATCCGATTATGTAAGTAAGGCAATTGAAGGGTAACTGGGAGGAAAAACTCATTCGATGAGTCGATGTAGCGGGGACCGCCGTCTCGCGTCGCCCGATTCGCTCGTCTCCCCGAATTAAGACTTTGTGTATATACTCGTTATTGATTTCATTATGCTATATGTGATTTTAGCATGGTGAATAGCATGGCCTACTATACCTCTTGTTTTACATATTTTTGTTGTAATTTTATAATACGGCCTGTGAGCTGTTTTAATGTTGTAAAATTGTAATCGCTTTCTTAGATTAGCTTTATTACTTTACATTGAAGGGTGGGTATGCCCATGCAACTATGTAACAAGGCTGGTGGATGCTGGATCGAAGACTCTATCCATGAGATGGATACTGACTTAGATTGACCATTGGCTCCCACAAGGCTCGTGGGAATCATCATAGGATTAGGCCATGCTATCTCACGCTTTAATTATTATGCTTTATATACCGCATGAGATGCTTGTATGAATGTATTACGTTTTTTTATCGCCTTATTCAAACCGAACGATTTAACTAAGTCTTAAAATGCCTACCATACTCTAAGCACTCATTGAGCTTGGATCATCACTTTGTCTGCTTGCCAAAGCAACAGACAAGTGGTTATCTAAGCAAAGAGAGATGGGAAAATAGTGATTTCCATAAGCTTAGACATGGTTCAACTTAGCTAGGCCATCAAAATAGTTTTGGGCCTAGGGCATAAAATGGGAAAAGCCGGACATATAGATGTCATTCCCATTAGATGATTTTACTTTAATTATGGGTGTTAAGCCAAAGCTTTCCTATAACTATTGTAAAATGTTTTTCCCCACTATTATCAAGTGTTGAAATCGTGGAAAATGTTTTTGCTCAAAAACTAATAAACTTTAAAAATTAACTTAATGCAGATAATGGCAACCAATTCATCACACAATTCATCTGCGATCCAGTCCCTTGAGAAGGAAAAACCGAGCGGGACCAATTTCCTTTGATTGGGCCCGCAACTTAAGGATTGTCCTTAGCAGAAAGAAAGTCAGACGTTCTGATACGAACATTCCCGAACAACTGCAAATAACGCCCCTAGAGCTGAAAGAGATACCGCACCTCCCGTAAGTGCACATGTTCCCGAAGATGAAGGGCTATTTTGACCAACTTGAGAAACTTGGGGTTCCCGTAAGTCATGATATGGCCACGGATATGATCTTGGGCTCACTCCCACCGGAGTATGACCAATTCATTATGAACTTCAACATGCATGCCATGGAGAAGACCATACATGAAATACACGGGATGCTCAGCGAGGCTGAATCGAACATTAAGAAGACCCCTCGAAGTCTTAATGGTTCAAAAAGGGGAATTTCAAGAAGAAAGGCAAGTGGAAAGCCCATGGCCAAGAGAGGCAAAGGCAAAGGCAATGACAAGCCCAAGCCCTGCACCTCAAAGCCAAGGCACCAAAGGAGGGAGTTTGCTTCCATTGCAATGAACCGAGTCATTGGAAACGGAATCGCAAACTCTATTTGGAAGAGAAGAAAAAGGGAAAGGCTAGTTTGACTGTCTCTCCGTGTATTTATGTTATTGAAATTAACATGTCTCAGCTCCTACCTCATGGGTATTAGATACCGGTTATGGATCTCACATTTGTGCAAATGTGCAGGGGGTTCAAAAGGAGTAGATCACCTGCAAAAGGAAAAGTGGACCTCGGAGTAGCCAACGGAGCAAGAGTTGTCGTTTGTAGCTACTGGGGACATTTAATTTAGTTTTGCCAAGTGGCCTTATCATAGAACTAGATAATTGTTTGTATGTTCCAACTTTGAGTAGGAATATTATTTCGCTTTCTTGTTTGGATATTTAAGGTTTTGAATTAAGTATTATGAATAAAATTTGCACCATTCATAAAGATCGTATCTTTTATGGAGATGCCTCTTTGATGAATGGGCTTTATATTCTTAACCTCGATGATTCAATTCAAAGGCCCATCTATAACATTAATACTAAAAGGTTTAAATCAAATGACTTAAACCGGACCTACTTTTGGCATCTGCTCGCTTTGGGCCACATCGCAGAAACGCATATCAAAGCTCCATACGGATGGAATTTTAACATCATTTGACTTAGAGTCTTATGAGACGTGTGAATCTTGCTTGTTGGGAAAAATGACTAAAGCTCCCTTTACTCGGACAAAGTGAGAGAGCTTCCGATTTATCGGGCCTCATACATACGGATGTTTGTGGACCAATGAACACGAAAGTGCTAGAGGAGGGTTTCAGCATTTCATCACATTCACAGATGATTTCAGTAGACATGGCTACGTCTATCTAATGAAACATAAAACAGAATCTTTTGGAAGATTCAAAGATTTTCAAAATGAAGTACAAAATCAACTTGGTAAAAGTATTAAGATACTTCGATTAGATCGAGGTGGCGAATACCTTAACCAAGAGTTTGACGAACATCTTAGTGGTTGTGGAATTAATTAACTCCTCCTGGCACACCACAATGGAATGGCGTGTCAGAACGGAGGAATCGCACCTTATTAGATATGGTTCGATCTATGATGATTCAAACCAATCTTCCAATTTCCTTTTGGGGCTACGCCCTAGAAACTGCCGCATTTATATTAAATAGAGTTCCTTCTAAAGCGGTTCGTAAAACTCCATATGAGATATGGACTGGGAAACGACCTAGTTTGTCATTTCTCAAAATTTGGGGATGCGAGGCGACGTAAAACGCTTGTTATCCGATAAACTCGCCCCTAAATCGACAAGTGTTTGTTTGTGGGATATCCTAAAGAAACTAAAGGATATTACTTCTATCTTCCATCGTAGAACAAAGTGTTTGTTGCTCGTAATGGTTTATTCCTTGAAAGGGAATTTATTTCCAAAGAGGATAGTGGGAGTAAGATCCATCTTGAGGAAATTCAAGATCCCCAAACAACATCTCGAACCAACTTTAGAAGTTCAAGCAAGCTCACGTGCCGATACTCGAGCTTCAATCTTTGACGCAAGGCCCAAGGAGGTCGAGTCCTAGTACATCAACGACTCGAGAGATATGGATTTCGTGGATCGATGATCATCGAGTTGAACTCGATTGATCAAGATGAACCCACTACCTACAAAGAGGCAATTCGTAGTTCCGAGTCGATAAGTGGCTAGAAGCTATGAAGTCCGAGATGCAATCCATGTACGACAACCAAGTATGGACTTTGGTTGACTCACCCGAAGGATGCAAGGTCATTGATAACAAATGGTGTTATAAAAAAGAAGACCGACATGGATGGTAATGTACACACTTTTTAAATCGCGACTAGTAGTTAAAGGTTATAGACAAGTTCATGGTATTGACTATGACGAAACCTTTTCCCTCGTCAGTGATGATAAAGTCAATTAGGATTTTACTTGCCATAGCCGCATATTATGACTATGAGATATGGAAAATGGATGTTAAGACTGCATTTCTTAACTGAAACCTTCTCGAGGATGTGTATATGACACAACCTCGAGGGGTTTGTTGATCCAACAAATCCTAGCAAAGTGTGCAAGCTTCAAAGGTCCATTTATGGATTGAAGCAAGCATCTCGAAAGTCTGGAATCGTCGCTTTGATGAACGTATTAAAGAATTCGGTTTCATCAAAAACGAAACGAGCCTTGTGTTTATAAGAAAATAACTAATAATGCAAAGTAGTGTTCCTTGTGCTTTATGTGGGACGACATCTTTACTCGATTGGAAATGACATCCCCACATTACAAAGCGTAAAAAGCTTGGTTGGGGAAAGTGCTTTTCCATGAAAGACTTAGGCGAGGCTACATACATTTTGGGTATTAGAATCTATAGATATAGATCTAACAAAATGATTGGCCTAAGCCGAGTGGTTACATTGACAAGTGCATCAAACGGTTCGGCTTTGCAAGACTCCAAAAGGGATGCTTGCCCATGTCACATGGCGTTAAACTCAACGAGAACTCAAGGACCTTCCACAAGGGAGGACCAAGAGCGCATGAGTAAGATTCCATATGCTTCGATCATTGGGTCTATTATGTACGCCATGATATGCACTCGCCCTGAGATGTCTCATTTGCTTTAAGTATGACTAGCGAGATATCAATCGACCTCGAGAGTCACATTGGACTGCAGTCAAGAGCATTCTTAAGTACTTGAGAAGGACTAAAGATATGTTCTTAGTTTACGGAGGTCGTGAAGGAAGTCCGGTTGTAAATGGTTACACAGACGCAAGCTTCCGGGATCGACGTAGATGATTATCGATCGCAATCGGCTTTGTGTTTTGTTTGAATGGAGGTGCTGTGAGTCGGGAAGAGCTCAAAGCAAGAAACCGTGGCCGACTCTACAACATGGTTTCGAGTATCTAGTCGCCTCCCAAGCACTAAATAAGTCTGCTTTGGATCGTGAAGTTTGTTGATGAACTAGGCGTCGTCCCCTAGCATTGTGAACCCAGTGGACCTCTATTGTGATAGTACCGGTGCCATTTCACAAGCTAAGGAACCTAGATCTCACCAACGATCCAAACACATTCTCGAGCATTTCCATCCGATTAGAGAGATCATCGACAGAGGAGACGTTAGTATTTACAAAGTTCATACAGACGACAACATTGCAGATCCTTTGACTAAGCCACTCCCACAGACCTCAAACATGAGAGTCATACTAGGTCAATGGGATTGAGGATCATGTATGATTGGAACTAGGGCAAGTGGGAGATTGTTAGTAGTGCCTCTAGGACCATTAGCACATGTTGTGCGTTTTGTTATCTTTTGAGCATGTAAATGAATAGTTAATTTTTCTTTTGATTATCAAATGTGTGATTTGATAGTAAAACTCATTAGCTTATGTAATTACTATTCTAGAAGTCCCTAGTTTTCCCGTAATGCTTAATTACTATGAAATAAAACTAGTATGATTATTGATTGATGATCTTGTTTTATCGATCATGTGTAATGGATACAAATCACATCATAGATACAATTATATAGGGATACATTGTATCGACGTGATCCGTCAGAGAAGTAATACTTCATGGTCTTAAGTCATAAGTATTACTTCCTCAATACTATTTTAGAATCCTTAGACCTTATGTCTTCATTGATTCTAGTATGAATGGAGCCACGTTTTGACTCGATCGGACGTTACTTGTAACAGAGTAATCAATACGACCGATGATCGGATGTAGTGTCCTATCATAGCTTGAATGTGAGAGACATTGTAAGGAATTTGTCCCTCTCTATTATTATAGAGAGATATCCATGGGCCCCTCGATAGGGAAAAGACTCGTTTAAATGCATGGTCAGTGCTCAAATGTATTTGATAAAGTGGTTATCAAATGCTATTTGTCGAAACAGTCTACCTGGAGATCGAGCATAAATACAATTAAGCTTAATAAGGGTGACGACCACCATGCCTTATGCTTAATTAGGATATCGCGAGACAAAGGGATTAAATAGTGGATTGATATTTGGTTCCGTTGTATATTCATTCATGTTGGGTAGTCACAATGTCCTGCTAGGGATCGCTTGTGATTTATGAACACACACTACTACTAAGTGTGTTTTCATTGCCATTGTGAGATGAACCTACAGGGTCACACGCATAGACGAGCTAACGAGCTTCATGTCTAGATTCAATGAATCTAGAATGTGTCTAGGTTCATTGTATCTGACATTCACTTTTCTGAAAATAATAAAGTGATTATTATTCGAATTAGAGATAGGGGCAATTTCGGTATTTTACCTATAGCTGGGATTACGTGGGAGTTATTATCCAATAAGGACTCCCACTACCAGCAGAAGTCTAGGGGACGTGGGAATAAAGACACCCACTGCCGAGAGGAGTTGGGGATGTGAGAGTTGGTTATGGGAACAAACTCTCATACCCTATATAATGATCTCTTGGCCGAAACCCTAGCCCATGTTTTTTTTTTCAGCCGAAATTAAACAACTCTCTGAAATCTGATTTCGGATTTTCTGCCTCTCCATTTTCTCTCTAATTCCCGAATCTCAGAAAAACGAAGAGCTAGCAATCGCTGCCCGTTTCGTCGCGTGGATACCGGTAGAGGGACTTTCCGCAAAGGGAGATCAATCGGTAGCAACATCCGATCCAAGAAACGTCATCCTCCATTCAAGAAGTAGCTTCTTGAATCCGAAGAAACGTAAGTTTTTCCGCTGTTTTTCGATTCATTTACTTATGAGCGGATCCTTCAGGGGAGGACTCATGGGTGTTTGGAACGAGTTTCCACCCATGATTCCCTTCAGTCGTCACCCTTATTAAGCTTAATTGTATTTATGCTTGATCTCCAGGTAGACTGTTCCAACAAATAGTATCTGATAACCTCTTTATCAAATATATTTGAGCACGACCATGCATTTAGACAGCCTTTCCCTATCGAGGGCCCATGGATATCTCTCTCTAAAAATAGAGAGGGACAAATTCCTTACAATGTCTCTCACATTCAAGCCATGATAGGACGCTACATCCGATCATCGATCGTATTGATTACTCGATTAAAAGCAACGTACTGATCGAGTCAAAACGTGGCTCCATTCATGCTAGAATCAAATGGAGACATAAGGTCTAAGGATTCTAAAATAGTATTGAGGAAGTAATACTTATGACTAAGGACCATGAAGTATTACTTCTCTAACGGATCACGTCCCAATACAATGTATCCCTATATATTGCATCAATGATTTGTACTCATTACCCATGATTAGTAAAACGTAATCATCAATCAAACATCATACTAGTTTTATTTCATTGTAAAATAGATTACATAAAAACTAGGGACAACTAGAATAGTAATTACATAAGCAAATGAGTTTTACTATCAAATCACGCATTTGATGTTCATAAGCAAAATTAACTATTCATATGAAATGCTCAAAAAGATATAAAACGTACAACATATGCTAATGGTCCTAGGGCATTACTAACAGAATCGCACCTTACTAGATATGGTTCGATCTATGATGATTCAAACCAATCTTCCACTTTCTTTTTGGGGCTACGCCCTAGAAACTCGCCGCATTTATATTAAATAGAGTTCCTTCTAAAGCGGTTCGTAAAACTCCATATGAGATATGGATCGGGAAACGACCTAGTTTGTCATTTCTCAAAATTTGGGGATGCGAGGCGTACGTAAAATGCTTGTTATCCGATAAACTCGCCCTCAAATCGACAAGTGTTTGTTTGTGGGATATCCTAAAGAAACTAAAGGATATTACTTCTATCTTCCATCGGAGAACAAAGTGTTTCTCGCTCAGTAATGGTTTATTCCTTGAAAGGGAATTTATTTCCAAAGAGGATAGTGGGAGTAAGATCCATCTTGAGGAAATTCAAGATCCCCCAAACAAAATCGAACCAACTTTAGAAGTTCAAGCAAGCTCACGTGCCGACATCGAGCTTCAATCTTTGACACAAGGCCCGAGGAGGTCGAGCTCGGGTACATCAACAACTGAGAGATATGGATTTCGTGATCGATGATCATCAAAGTTGAACCGATTGATCAAGATGAACCCACTACCTACAAAAGAGGCAATTCATAGCTCCGAGTCGGGATAAGTGGCTAGAAGCTATGAAGTCCGAGATGCAATCCATGTATCGATAACCAAGTGTGGACTTTGGTTGACACACTCGAAGGGTGTAAGGTCATTGATAACAAATGGTGTTTCAAAAAGAAAACCTAGCATGGATGGTAATGTACACACTTTTAAATCTCGACTAGTAGTTAAAGGTTATAGACAAGTTCATGGTATAGACTATGATGAAACATTTTCTCCTATCGTTATGATAAAGTCAATTAGGATTTTACTTGCCATAGCCGCATATTATGACTATGAGATATGGCAAATGCATGTTAATACTGCGTTTCATAATGGAAACCTTCTCGAGGATGTGTATATGACACAACCCCGAGGGGTTTGTTGATCCAACAAATCCTAGCAAAGTGTGCAAGCTTCAAAGGTCCATTTATGGATTGAAGCAAGCATCTCAAGTCGGAATCGTCGATTTGATGAACGTATTAAAGAATTCGGTTTCATCAAAAATGAAGACGAGCCTTGTGTTTATAAGAAAGTAACTAATAATGCAGTAGTGTTCCTTGTGCTTTATGTGGATGACATCTTACTGATTGGAAATGATATTCCCATACTACAAAGCGTAAAAACTTGGTTAGGGAAGTGTTTTTCCATGAAAGACTTAGAGCGAGGCTACCTACATTTTGGGGTATAAGAATCTATAGAGATAGATCTAACAAAATGATCGGGCCTCGAGCCGAGTGGATACATTGACAAAGTGCATCGAAACGGTTCACTTGCAAGACTCTAAAATGGGATTCTTGCCCATGTCACATGGCATCAAACTCAGCAGAACTCAAGGACCTTCCACAAAGGAGGACCAAGAGCGCATGAGTAAGATCTCATATGCTTCAGCCATTGGGTCTATTATGTATGTTATGATATGCACTAGCCCGGATGTCTCGTTCGCTTTAAGTATGACTAGCAGATATCAATCTGACCCTGGAGAGTCACATGGACTGCAGTCAAGAGCATTCTTAAGTACTTGAGAAGGACTAAAGATATGTTCTTAGTTTACGGAGGTCAAGAAGGAAATCTAGTAGTAAATGGTTACACAGACGCAAGCTTCCAAACCGACGTAGATGATTTAAGATCGCAATATGGTTTTGTGTTTTGTTTGAATGGAGGTACTGTGAGCTGGAAAAGCTCAAAGCAAGAAACCGTGGCCCGACTCTACAAATGTAGTTTCGAGTATTTGGTCGCTTCTCGCAAGCTAAGGAAGTCTGCTTTGGATCAAGAAATTTGTTGATGAATTAGGTGTCGTCCCTAGCATTGTGAACCCAGTGGACCTTTATTGTGATAGTACTGGTGCCATTTCACAAGCTAAGGAACCTAGATCTCACCAACGATCCAAACACATTCTCAGGCATTTCCATCTGATTCGAGAGATCGTTGATAGAGGAGACGTTAAAATTTGTAAAGTTCATACAGACGACAACATTGCCGATCCATTGACCAAGCCACTCCCGCAACCTAAACATGAGAGTCATACTAGGTCAATGGGATTGAAGATCATGTATGATTGGACCTAGGGCAAGTGTGAGATTGCTAGTAGTGCCCTAGTACCATTAGCACATGTTGTACGTTTTTATATCTTTTGAGCAAGTATTTAAATAGTTAATTTTTCTTTTGATTATCAAATGTGTGATTTGATAGTAAAACTCATTAGCTTATGTAATTACTATTCTAGGTGTCCCTAGTTTTATATAATGTTATTTACAATGAAATAAAACTAGTATGATGTATGATTGATGATCATGTGTAATGAATACAAATCATGTCATAGATGCAATATATCCCTACATTGTATTGGACGTGATCCGTTAGAGAAGTAATACTTCATGGTCTTTAGTCATAAGTATTACTTCCTCAATGCTATTTTGGAATCCTTAGACCTTATGTCTCCATTGATTCTAGTATGAATGGAGCCACGTTTTGACTCAGTCGGACGTTACTTTTAACCGAGTAATCAATACGACTGATGATCGGATGTAGTGTTCTATCATAGCTTGAATGTGAGAGACATTGTAAGGGATTTGTCCCTCTCTATTATTAGAGAGAGATATCCACGGGCCCCTCGATAGGGAAGACTGCCTAAATGCATGGCCGTGCTCAAATGTATTTGATAAAGTGGTTATTAAATACTATTTGTTGGAACAGTCTACCTGGAGATCGAGCATAAATACAATTAAGCTTAGTAAGGGTGACGACCACCATGCCTATGCCTAATTAGGATATCGCGAGACAAAGGGATTAAATAGTGGATTGATATTAGGTTGCACCGTAAATTCATTCACTTTGGGTAGTCACAATGTCTTGCTAGGGACCACATGTGACTTATGAACTCACACTACTACTAAGTATGTTTTCACTGCCATTGTGATATGAACCTACAGGGTCACACGCATAGACGAGCCAACGAGCTTCATGTCTAGATTCATTGTCTAGGTTCATTGTATCTGACATTTATTTTTTTGAGAATAATAAAACGTTATTATTCGAAATAGATATAGGGGTAATTTCGGTATTTAACTATAGCTGGGATTACGTGGAAGTTATTATCCTATAAAGACTCCCACTACCAGAAGAAGTGGAGCGGACGTGGGAGTTGTTCTGGAAACAACCTCTCACTCCCTACATAAACTTCTCTTGGCCGAAACCCTAGGAAAAGACAAAATCAGCCGAAATACCAAAACCACCAGAAATCAGATTTCTTGTTCTGCCTCTCCCTTTTTCTCTAATTCATGAATCTCAGAAAAACGAAGAGCTAGCACTCGCTGCCCGTTTCGTCGCGTGGATACCAGTAGGGAGTAATTTCGCAAGGGAGGACTCAAGGTGATCATTGCATCCGAGCCTTAAAGATAGAATCTTCCATTCAAGAATCGGATTCTTAAGCCAACAAATGTAATTCATTTTCTTTGTAATTTTCGATTCGTTTTGTATGAGCGGATCCTTCAGGGGAGGATTCATGGGTGTTTGGAACGAGTTTCCGCCCATGAATCCCTTCAATAAGTGTAAGGGAAGGGACACTTTGCTGGGGACTGCCTAAACAAGAACATAATGATCATACAGGATGATGAACATGGGTTACTGAGGATGAAGCCGAGGATGAGGCTATTGATGATGTAGCCGAGACTTTTGATGTCCAACCTGCGGAAGAGGGTAAAATTTTGGTGTCTATCAAGCTTCTAGATACTCAGCCATTGGATGAACAATATCTTCAAATGAGCAATCGTTTCCAAACAAAGTGCAATGTCAAAAACAATGTTTGTCTTATTATTATTGACAATGGTAGTCGTGCTAATGTTTGCTCTCTTGAGATTTTCACCGCCCTTGATTTACCTTGGAAAGCACATCCACATTGATGAGAAACCTTGATTTTTTAGGTCAAGATTCGACAGCAAAAGGTTAAACTCAGATCTCTCTCTATATTGAACTAGTTTCCAAGGGGAATATAATCAACGCAACTCTAAGAAGGTCAATTATCAATGGGGATGAAACACCACAACAAGCGAAACTCTCTTGTTGATTCGAGAACTCAAAAGAATGAATGAAGTTCTATAAGAAGTTCAATTCACAAGTATCTAAGGAATAACTTTACCAAATAGCATATATCTAACGTAAATACAATGGTGGCCGAAATCCCTCTTAAATAGAGTAGGATTTCGGCTCAATGAACCCTAAATGAAGAATCCTAATAAAGTTAGAATTCTTCAATCCTAGAATAGTAAACTACTATCTAAACACATGGAAAACATGTCCTTTATTATAGCCCTATTAAATATAATGAGGCAAAAACTATAATAAGTAAATAACATAAAGCTCAAAAATCTAATTAAAGTCTAGAATAGACTTTAATTTACAAGTTTCCTAAAATGCCCTTTTAGCCACTTTGCTTGTTTGGGCCGATTTGAATGCTGTCAAAAGTTAAGAGGTTAACTTGAACATTATCTTCTAGTTGTAACTTAGCTTCCTCTTTAGTCTTGAATTCTCGGACCAATGTAGAAATAGCTTGAGTTATCCGCCTTGCCATTTGTCTTGTCATTTGTCCTGGGATGTTGGTTAAGGGATCCCCTGAGTAGGGCAGCCCCTTGGATGGTCCCCCATCATCCCCTCCCCCTTGAAAAGGATTCTTCCTCGAATCATCATCATCATCAACATAATCTGAATCAAAATCAAAAGGGGACAAGTCAGTAACATTAAAAGTAGAACTTACGCCATACTCACCTTTCAAGTCTATCTTGTATGCATTGTCATTGATCTTAGAAACAACTTGAAAAGGTCCATCTCCCTGTGGGTCTAATGTAGACTTTCTTTCATTAGGAAATTTGTCCTTCCTAAGATGTAACCAAACCCAATCTCCAACTTCAAACGAAATTTTCTTGTGGCCCCCCTTATTTGCATACTTGGCATTTTGTGCATTCCGCTTGCTAATGTTCTTTTGAACTTGTTGATGAATCATTTGTATATAATATGCCCTAGAATCACCTTCTATAATATTATAATACTCATCAACAGGTAAAGGAGTTAGATCTAAAGGGGTTAAGGGTTTAAAGCTATAAACAACTTCAAAAGGGGAATTATTTGTAGTAGAATGTAGAGTCCTATTATAAGAAAATTCAACAATAGGTAAACAATCTTCCCACCTTTTTAAGTTCTTTTGAATGAGTGCCCTAAGTAGAACCCCTAAAGTCATATTTGTTACCTCGGTTTAGCCATCCGTTTGTGGGTACTTGATGTAGAAAACAACAATTTGGTTCTCAACTTACTCCATAAAGTCTTCCAAAAGTAACTTAGCAACTCTACATCTCTATCACTCACAATAGTCTTAGGGACACCATGAAGCTGAATGATTTCTTTTACGAACAAATTAGCAACATGACTTGCATCACTTGTTTTTTCTCGCAAGGAATAAAGTGAGCCATCTTAGAAAAATGATCAACAACAACCATTATACTATCCATACCTCTTTCGGATCTCGGCAATCCAAGAACAAAGTCCATAGATACATCAATCAAAGGTGAAGATGGAATAGGTAAAGACATGTATAATCCGTGAGCTTTGCTTGTGCTCTTAGCCTGTTTACATTTAAAACAAAGTTCACATATTTTCCTAACATCTCTTTTCATCTTGGGCCAATAAAAGTGTTCTTGTAATATGTCTAAGGTTTTAACAACACCAAAATGTCCCATTAAGCCGCCACAATGTGCCTCCCTAACAATTAAATCTCTAATAGAACAAGATGGAATGCACAATTTATTACCTTTAAACAAGAAGCCATCAAATCTATAAAAATATTTTTGACCCGAGAGCTCACAAGATTTGAACAAATCTGAAAAAATCTTTATCGTCCTCGTACAAAGCTTTAAGATGTTCAAAACCTAGCAATTTAGCATGCATAACCCAAAGTAAAGTATGCCTTCAAGATAGAGCATCGGCTACAATGTTTTCCTTACATTTCTTGTATTTGATGATGTAAGGAAATGTATCAATGAAGGAAACCCATTTAGCATGTCTTTTTATTCAACTTACATTTCCCTTTTTCGGTACTTGATGGATTCATAATCCGTATGCATCACAAATTCCTTTGCAATCAAGTAGTGTTGCCATGTTTCCAAAGCTCTAAAAATTGCATACAAATCTTTATCATAAGTAGGATAGTTAAGTGTAGGACCACTTAATTTCTCACTAAAATATGTTAAAGGTTTGCCTTTATGTTACAAAATAGCTCCAATACCTATCCCTGGAGCATCACATTTCAAAAGTTAAATCACAGTTAGGTAAAGCAAGAATAGGGGAAGAAGTAAGTAATTCTTTGAGCTTTTCAAAACTTTCTTCTTGCCGCTTCTCCTAAAAGAATTGGGTATCTTTCTTCACAACTTCATTTAATGGGGCAGTAATGGTGCTAAAATCACGTACAAAATTGAAGGGATTCATGGGCAGAAACTCGTTCTAAAAACCCATGAATCCTCCACTGAAGTATCCACTCATACCATGGGAATCGAAAATTCAGATGAAAAGACTTATAATTTTTCGTAAAGGTTTTGATTTCGGATTATGTAATGTTGTCACCAATAGCCTTCCCTTGCGAAATTTCTCTCTACTGGTATCCACACGACGAAACGAGTAGCGAGTGCTAGCTCTTCGTTTTCTGAGTATCGAATAATCTAGAGAGAAGAGAAGGACAAAAATCTGATTTCGATTTTTTTTGGGTTTTGCAGCTCTCACCAATCTAACTAGGGTTTCTCCCTAAGAGAGATTATATAGGGCGTGAGAGTTTGTTCCGAGAACCAACTCCGACGTAATCCCAGCGAAAACCAAATACCAAAAATGCCCCTCCTTAATCCCTAATTTGTATAATAACATTTTACTATTCTCAGAAATATAAATGTCAGATACAATGAACCTAGACACATTCTAGATTCATTGAATCTGGACATTAAGCTCGTTAACTCGTCTATGCGTGTGACCCTGTAGGTTCATATCACAATGTCAATAAAAACACACTTTGTAGTACGTGTTCATAAATCACAAGCGGTCCCTAGCAGGACATTGTGACTACCCAGAGTAAATGAACTATTTAATCCATTTGTCACTCGATATCCAAATAAAGCATAAGGCATGGTAGTTGCAACCCTTATAAAGCTTAGTTGTATTTAAGATCGATCTCTAGGTAGACTGTTCCAACAAATAGTATTTATTAACCACTTTATTAAATACATTTTAGCGCGACCATGAATTTAAACAGTCTTCCCTATCGAGGTGCCCATGGATATCTCTCTCTAATAAGAGAGGGACAAATCCCTTACAATACCTCTCACATTCAAGGCATGATGGGATACTACGTCCGATCACCAGTCATATTAATTACTCAATTAAAAGCAACGTCCGACTGAGTCAATATGTAGATCCATTCATGCTGGAAATGATGAAGACATAAGGTCTAAGGATTCCAAATAGTATTGAGGAAGTAATACTTATGACTAAAGAACAATGAAGTATTACTTCTCTAACGAATCACGTCCGATACAATATATCCCAATATATAGCATCTATAATATGATTTGTATCTATTACACATGATTAGTAAAACATAATCATCAATCAAACATCATACTAGTTTTATTTCATTGTAAAGAACATTACATAAAACTAGGGACAATCAGAATAGTAATTGCATAAGCTAATGACTTTTACTATCAAATCACATATTTGATGTTAAAAAAAACTAACTATTCAAATTACATGCTCAAAATATATAAAAGCGTACAACATTGCATAGTGGTCCTAGGGCACTACTAACAAAAAAAAGTCTATAAAATCTAGCTAACCCATAGAATGAACGAATTTGACTTGCACTTGTTGGTCTCGCCAATCAAAAAATTTCCTTGATTTTGGTCGGATCAACACTAATACCTTGAGAACTAACAATGTATCCAAGAAAGTTAATAGAATTAGCGCAAAAGACACACTTTTCAAGTTTAGCATACAAAGTTTGTTCCCTTAATATAGTAAAAACAACCCTAAGATGTTCAATGTGATCCTCTAAGCTTTTACTATAAACAATTATATCATCAAAATAAACTACCAAGAATTTTCCAAAACAATGCCGAAATATGTAGTTCATTAATCTCATGAAAGTACTAGGTACATTTGTAAGACCAAAAGGCATAACAATCCATTCATATAAACCATATTTAGTCTTAAAAGCGGGTTTCCATTCATCACCTTCTTTCATCCTAATTTGGTGATATCCTTGAATTAAATCAATTTTAGAAAAGATTAATGCACCATTTAACTCTTCAAGCATATCATCTAAGCGAGGTATCAGATGTCTATATTTAACAGTTTTCTTATTAATAGCGCGACAATCCGTACATAATCTAGAAGTCCCTTCTTTCTTTGGTACTAAAATAACCGGACTAGCACAAGGACTTAAAGAGTCTCTTACCTGCTCCTTCTCAAGAAGTAAATCAACTTGGCTTTGAATTTCTCGAGTTTCATCCAGATTTTCTCTATAAGCAGCAAGGTTTGGAAGGCTAGATCCTGGGATGAAGTCTACCTTTCCTCTAATTGGAGGCAAACCTTTCGGCAACTCCTTAGGTAATACATCTTTAAATTCGTGCAAAAGAAAAAAAAAAGACTAGGGAGAGAAGAAGAAGTTAGATCAACATAGTTAGTAGTTAGGAACCTTTCGGCTCCTTTAAATACTAACAACACAATTACTTGTTTTGCTCGAGTTGCCCTGTCTACCTTTCCCGGATTGATAAACAAACACTCTTTTCTCACCTCTTGAGCACTTTCCTTTTGTCTCACATTAGGCTCGACTTTTTCTTTTATTTTTACCTCGAATTTTACCTCATGGGTTGGATCACTCTTATTTTTCAACTCACTCTTATTCTTTTATCTTATTCTTTTCTCTCGATTCTCGACCATGTGTTTATGAACCTCACTTGCTTGACTAGGTGTTAAAGGATGTAAAGTGAACCAAATATTATCCATAGTAACTTAGTACACTTTCTTTCTCCCAATATGATCTGTACACCTATCATATTGCCATGGCCTTCCCAAAATTATGTGACTTGCGGTTATTTGAACCACATCACATAGAAGTTTGTCCTTAAACCTTCCAATCCCGAATTCAATCTCCACTTGTTTATCTATCTTGATTTCACCACTATTGTTTAACCAAGAAAGCTTATAAGGCATATGATGAGCTTTACAAGGTAAATCAAGAGCAGTGACCATATCGTAAGAGCAAACGTTAGTACAACTTCCATTATCAATAATAAGTAAACAAAGTTTGCCTTTAACGTTGCACTTAGTTTTAAAGAGATTTCTCCTTTGTTGATGTGTATCATATAATGGTTGAGAATGAAGAAGCTTCATAGTAACCAAAAGTTGATTTCCATCTTCCAGAAGTTCCTCTAAGGCCACGGTTTCTTCCTCCAAATCAGCACTCTCGGCTTCCTCGTTACTAACCCACGTTCCATCATTTTGCATGATAATAACACTTTAGTTTGGGCAGTCCCTAGCAAAGTTCCATTTCCTCTACATTTAAAACATTCTTTTGCAAGGTTAGGAGTAGTCACATCGTTAGAGTCATCAAAATGTTAGGAGTAGTCCCTTTCCTCTACATTTAACATTCTTTTGCAACGCCCCTTCAAACTGTTTTTGAAGTTCAGTGCTCATTGTGACTAACATGAGACAAGTCACATCGTTAAAGTCATCAAAATGCTTCTTCCAAGCATCTCTTTCAGCTCTAGGGGCGTTGTTTGCGGTCGTTAAGGAATGTCCTTACAAGAACGTATAGCTTTCTTTCTCGCTAAGGACAATCCTCAAGTTGCGGGCCCAATCAAGGAAATTGGTCCCGCTCGCTTTTTCCTTCTCAAGGACAGATCGCAATGAATTGTGTGAAGTATTGGTTGCCATTATCTACATTAAATTATTTGCAAAGTTATTAGATTTGAGTAAAAAAAAATCTTTCCACAATTTCAACACTAGATAAATAGTGGAAAATAACATTTTACGATAGTTATAAGTTAGCTTTGGCTTATCCCCATAATTAAAAGTAAAATCAACCAATGGGAATGACATCTATATGTCTTGGCTATTTCCCATTTTATGCCCTAGGCCCAAAACTATTTTGATAGCCTAGTTAAGTCGAACCATGTCTAAGCGTATGAAAATCACTATTTTCCCATCTCCTCTTGCCTAGATAACCACTTATCTGTTGCTTTGGCAAGCAGACATAATGATGATCCAAGCTCATGGAGTGCTTAGGATATGGTAGGCATTTTAAGACTTAATTAAAATGATCAGTTTGATTAAGACATTAAAATGCGTAATACATTCATACAAGCATCTCATGCAGTATATAAAGCATAATAATTAAACGTGAGATAGCATGGCCTAATCCTATGATGATTCCCACGAACCTTGTGGGAGCCAATGGTCAATCTAAGTCAATATCCATCTCATGGATAAAGTCTTCGATCCAAAGACTCTCGACTCTTGTTACATAGTTGCATGGGCATACCCAGATCTTCAATGTAAAACAATAAAGCTAATCTAAGAAAGCGATTACAATTTTACAACATTGAAAAACAACTCGCGAGTCGTATTATAAAATTACAACCCAAAAATATGTAAAACAAGGGGGTATAGTAGGCCATACTATTCACCATGCTAAAAATCACTTAAAGCACAATGAAATTAATAACGAGTACATATACAAAGTCTTAGGTCAGCGGAACGACGAATCGCCGCGACGTAGACTAATCGTATGCGTAATAACCGAATTAATCAAATTAATTACTGAATCATAGAAACAGTTTATGCAGAATAATCGTATTAATCACACATTAGCAGTTCATGCATTAACAGATTAACATAAACAGTTTATACAGAATAATCGAATTAATAACATCAGTTCATGCAATATAATCGAATTAAAACAATTTATGCATATCAGGATATATAGAAACATGTAAACAGACACATACCAAATCGAAATTGATAGTGTTATGATGTGATTAACAATATCGAATTTGAATCGTATGAGCAAAGCTCTGATACCACTGAAGTGATCCATGGGCGGAAACTCGTTCCAAACACCCATGAGTCTTCCCCTGAAGGATCCGCTCATACAAAACGAATCGAAAATTACAAGAAAAAGACTTACGTTTCTTGGCTCAAGAATCCGATTCTTGAATGAAAGGTTCTACCTTTATGCTTTCATCAACGATCACCTTGAGTCTTCCCTTGCAGAATTACTCCCTACCGGTATCCACGCGACGAAACGGGCAGCGAGTGCTAGCTCTTCGTTTTCTGAGTTTCGGGAATTTAGAGAGAAAGGGAGGCAGAAAATAGTTTTCTGGATTTCTTGGTATTTCAGCTGAAAATCTTAACCTAGGGTTTCGGCCAAGAGAGGTTTATATAGGGAGTGAGAGGTTGTTTCCAGAATAACTCCCACGTCCGCTCCACCTCTTTTGGCAGTGGGAGTCTTTAACTCCCACGTCCCCTGGACTTCTATTGGTAGTGGGAGTCTTTATCAGATAATAACTCCCACGTAATCCCAGCTATATCGAAAATGCCCCTTATCTCTAATTCGAATAATAACGCTTTATTATTCTCAGAAAAATGAATGTCAGATACAATGAACCTAGACACATTCTAGATTCATTGAATCTAGTCATGAAGCTCGTTAGCTCGTCTATGCGTGTGATCATGTAGGTTCAGAGACCTCCAACTTGTATGTCATGCACTTAACCACTGAGCTACGTTGGTCATTTGTTACTTATTGTTCCTATTATATTTATTATAATGAAGTTTTGTATTTTGAACCTTTAATTATTTTAATTTCTCTTTGTTTGGTGATTTTTTTTTTATGAACAAATTAAAATTAATACATTTTCGTCAATGTTTTTGTGTATTAAGTTGTTATAAAAAATCAGAATCAAATTATTCTAGTTGCATATATACTATTTTTTAGTAATACTTTTAATATAAAGACTAAACAAATATAAAAATTAAAATTATATTCTAAATTATATCATACTTATATATGTATATTCTTAAAAATAAAAAATAAAAAAATTTTAAGACAAAACTTTTCGTGACAAATATTTGTTTCGTTAGGAAAGGTTGACCATTCGTAACGAACAAGGTATTTGTCACGAAAAGTTATACTTATCGTGACGAAAATGTGTTTTCGTTAGGAAAGGGAGACCTTTCGTAACGAAACTACTGCTTTTAGTAACGAATATTTTTTTCGTTACGAAAGGTTAACTTTTCGTAACGATTCCGAATTTCGCTACGAAAAGTATACCTTTCGTAACGAAAAATGACTTCGTCACGAAAAGTTCGTCATAACAGGTATTTTTTTGTAGTGGTAGTGAACGGAGCAAGAGTTGTTCTTGTAGCTACTGGGACATTTAATTTAGTTTTGCCAAGTGCCTTATTATAGAACTTAATAATTGTCTTTACGTTCCAACTTTGAGTAGGAATAATATTTCAGTTTCTTGTTTGGATATTGAAGGTTTTGAATTAAATATTCTGAATAAAATTTGCACCATTCATAAATATCGTATCTTCTATGGAGATGCCTCTTTGATGAATGGGCTTTATGTTCTTAACCTCGATGAATCCATTAAAAGGCCCATCTATAACATTAATACTAAGAGGTTTAAATCCAATGACTTAAACCAAACCTACTTTTGGCACTGTCGTTTGGGCCACATAAATGAGAAACGAATATCAAAACTCCATCAAGATGGAATTTTGACATCATTTGACTTAGAGTCTTATGAGACATGTGATTCTTGCTTGTTAGGCAAAATGACTAAAGCTCCCTTTACTGGACAAAGTGAGAGAGCTTCTAATTTGTTGGGCTTTATACATACAGATGTATGTGGACCAATAAACACAAGTGCTAAAGGAGGTTTTCAGTACTTCATCACATTCACTGATGATTTCAGTAGATATGGCTACGTCTATCTAATGAAACATAAATCATAATCGTTTGGAAGATTCAGAGAATTTCAAAATGAGGTACAAAATCAACTTGAAAGACAATAAACTTAATATTTAAAATTTGAGGGATTTTTATATTTGTCTCACCAACCAGTGTATAATCTCATTAAACTCTTTGAACATGCATCTCATGCTAAAATACTGTAAACATGCATTAGGCATCTCATCAAAATACATAAAACAGTAAATAAATCGTGACATAGTAATAGCTCTTATGCGGATTTTTCGAGCTAACAAAAAATCCTAGGTCAATCTAAAGGTGGAAAAGCAATAAATCCTATCTATTGTCTTCCGCCTCCTTGTGGTTCACCTGCATCTGATGTACGCCTCTTCATCACGTGTTACATATGTAAAAATTAAAATCCTATTCTATACTTTTACATAATTGAAAGAATTCTCCAGTTACATTCGAGATAAAAATTACAACGAGAATTTGATAAGAGAAGGCACGACACGCAGACCGTATTATAATAAAAAACCACTGGTCAAAATAGTTCTGATCGACCGGCCTAAAAACAAACCAGCCTCGGTCGACCGTGATTGCTCACCGGTATGACGAAATCTAGGCATTAGAAAAATCCCATTTTCTAACTCAAGTTCGGTCTGCCGCGAACATCTTCGGGTCGACAGAATATTTGCTGAAAAATAGAAAACAGCCAAAAACACGAATTTTACAATTCGCTTAACACTTAAACGACATCCAAGAAGCTGTACAAAGGTAAAAACATCATATGATATACATTATCTGTCTAATACAAACGTGATAAAATAAAAGCAAAGTTATTGGGTTCTCGTGATAGGCTCTGATACCACTTGAAGGAAAAATTCGCAATCCCCAAAACGCAGTGGAAATAAATAGTGCAAGATTACGTTCCTTTAGAGGATCTACTCACGAGAAATAATCAAAAACCATGTGTTAGGAATTATACGTTTGTGTCGATTTAATCGACGTTGCCCGGATTCTGCTACTAGGAATCACCAACAATAGCCTTCTGACTTCTGCCTCTAGTGGTATCCACACACAAACCTCTGAGATTGTTGCTTCGCATCTCAGATGCTAGTCCGAAGAACTCCGAAGATTGAAAACACTTTTCCCGGAATCCACAAAGTATAGGTTACTTAGGAAAATCAGATATGAAAGAAATCATATTTTTCTTCTCTTTAATTGTTCTTGAGAGTGTGTAAACAATGAAGGAAAAATCCCAGATTTTTTGTGAGAGGTAAAATGAAAAAAAAATGAAAAATACATCTAGTGTGGTGTAAGTGGAATTACCCACTCTCCCCTTATTTCTCTCCCACTACTACCTTACACACACACTCTCTCTCTCTCCCTCACACAAGTAGATGTGCCGGTTTTGACCAATTCCAACTAGTCCGGTCGACCGGAGAAATGGTTCTCGGCCGACCGGAGTGACAAAAAGTTCGGTCGACCCGAGACGGCTCTCGGTCAACCGAGTCTTTTGCCCAATCCAATTGAACACCTATATCAAATGTAAACTCCAACAAAAACTTATTTATGTTTCTTATAAATTACAAGAAAGTTTATAGCTATGGTTAACTAAATATAGAGTTATCACTGTTTATTTTGTAAGATAGAGCCAAAACACGACGGATCCGCTGACTAAATGGTCTTACAAGAGCTCTTGTATTTTAATTGACAAATGGGATTGGACTCAAGCCATGTTCTAGTCATATATGGTGGGGTACTCAACTCAATGCTAAGTACACCGCTTAGTCTTGAGTTCAAACTCATTAATATATGATTGTAATTACCAAATTATATAACCATCCAGGATAGAAAAGTACTTGAAAGCTTAATGATTTGATCCTTGTGACGAAAGCTCAATTTGAACCCCCCCCCCCTCTCCCCTCTATTAATAATATTTTATACTGTAGGGAGTTCTTAGATGTTATGGTTTGGTGTTATTTTGATCTATATAGCATTTGGAGGTTGTTTTATTATTTATATTCAAGTCAATAGCATGAATCTTATGTGGTTGATCGTCTAGATGCTTGACTTAGTATATAAATTGTGTTTGTTGCATTGCATATTCTTTTGCTTCTGTCATTTGGTTGTGTTTTGAACTGAAATTGCACATTTTCCTGTTTTCTGCCAAATGTCCGGTTGACCGGACATTGGGACTTAGGTCGACCAGAGGGACTATATGCGGTCGACCGGAACAGCCAAAACTCAGCAAAATTTGAACTTCAACTTTAGTAATCTGTAAGTTTTGCTGTTTTATTCATATAGGCACAACCTTAGGGGGAGAATTTAAATGTTTTTCATTCCATACCCCCTCATTTATGTGATGTATGCTCACTTGTTCAAGTTTTACATAATCACATCACTTGATGGCTTATTTTCATCTTTTATTCTCTATTAGCCAACTTGTGTAAGTTATTTGGGAGTTATATGAGCTAAGTATGTTTATCCTTTGCAAATATTGTCCTTTTTAACATTTGAGATCATATTCTTCATTTCCTTATTCTTTTGATCTCATTTATAGTTTTTGGTTAGTCTTTCTTTACACTATGGCAAAATTAGGCTTTGGTGGCATTTAACTTGTGGCACTTATGATATATGTCATTTATTTACGGCACTTATGTGAAAATAGTGCCACAAAATTTAAGACATTTTTTTAATTGCCTCGTGAAGTGCCACAAAATTATGGCAATTTTGAGAAAATGTGCATTTTGTGGCACTTTTTAACAAGTGTCACAAAACATTGTGACATTTATTCAATTGCCACATAAAGTGCTACCAAATTTATGACATTTTTTAAATTGCCTCATAAGTTGCCACAAAATTTTGACAATTTTGAGAAAATGTCACGTTTTCGTGGCACTTTTTAACAAGTGCTACAAAAAATTGATATATTTGTTCAATTGCTATAACAAGTGCTACAAAATTTACGACAATATATCAAAATGTTAAATTTTAGTGGTATTTTTCAAATAGTAACTTAAAATTTGTGGCAATTACAGTAAAATTGTCAAATAATATTTCATTCGAGTTAATTTCATAAATGTAAATTAAACATTATAAATGAAATTTGTATTAAAAGTAATTTAAAGAAAAACATTGATATTACTATTTGAGTATTTCATTATTAAAAGTTACTAAGATATATGTTTATTAATGATAATAAATAATTATAATTAATTTAAAATGAAATTAATTAATTTTTTCCATTTAAAAATTCTTTTAGATGAAATAAAAAAAAAAACTCACATTCCACGAAATTCATATATTCTATATTCTACATTTCTTATATAAAATTTATAACATTTTCAAGCTTTACAAAAGAAATGACTAGTTATTGAAGTTCATTTATCAAATTTTAAAAAACATTATATTAACAATAATATATTTAAATAGAAAATATAGTAAACAAACTTATCTATAATTCGTATGATGTTAAGATTAAAATTTGTATCTAGTTTTCATTTAAATTATTTCTACTCAGTTTTTGTTTTAAAGAAGTTTTATTTCTAGTTGGTTGTTGTTAATAAACAGTAATAAATATAAATATCAAACTTAAAAGTACTTAAATAAAATTTATTATTATGTTATATAAATAAATTTGGTTAGAATAAAAACAAAAGTCTTTGTGGTACATTGGTTAGAGCGTTAGTGTTTGCAACGAGAAGTCAATAGTTCAAATCTCACGATCCACAAATATTAAATAGTTGATAAAGAGTGACTATGGATAATGTTTAAGGATCCTCCTCTGGTTTTTATTTTTAAATAAAATAACTTTTTTTTTTTAAAAAAATTTAAATTATTTTCGCGGCATTTACCAAATAGTGCTGCAAAATATGTCATATTTTCAATGTGTTTGTGGCATTTAAAAAGTGCCACTAATTGTGCCACCAATTTATTTGTGGCACTTATAAAGTGCCTTAAATAAAACGACACCACTTGTGGGGGCACTTAGAAAAAGTGTCGCACAAGTGCCACAAAACCTACTTTATGGCACTTAAATAGCTTTTCGTGGCATTTTTTCAGTGCCACGAAAGGTCAAATATGCCATAGTGAAGAGTTGTTAAACTCCTTTAACCTAACCATTAACTTGTTAGAGGAATGTACTCAAAGTGTTATATTACACTTCCTCTAATTCCTTTGGTTGTGATACATGTGCATAACTTATATATTCAGGATATCATTTCCATTCTTACTTTGTTAGCTATGTTTTCAAACTTGTTTTCATCTTAAATAGCTAACATTGTGTTTTATGATAAATGGGGAGATTGTGATATAAGGTTTGATTCCTATATCTCCTTTGATTTCAGCTTAGGTTGATGTTTTCATTTTTTAGCCATATGACCATTTTTATCTTTATGTGTCATTATGAACTCTTGGTATTTGGTCTTTAGATATGATCCTTTGATTTTTATCTTATTAATCTATTAACCATTAAGCTTCTCAACAATTTAAACTTAATCCCTCCTTAAAATGTTTTCACTTTGATCCTTTGGATATTGTTCTCAATTGGATCATTTTTAATAAAAATGAGGAGAAAATGTTTTTCATATTGGCGCTCTGATTGCCCTTTTGATTTGACAAAAAAGGGGAAGAAATCTTAACTTTGCAAATGTGCCAAGAAAAGTAATTTACAAAAGAAGAAAGCTAAAGAAATTTGCAAAATGGGAAGAGATAATGGATTCTTTAAAATAGGGGGAGTATATTATTTTTTTCAAAACATCTACTTTCCTAGATCATTAATACCCTTATCTCATGCATACATTTTTATGTTCTTTATGCTTTATCTTTTGTATATTATTCTCATTTACATCAATGTTTTGTCATCATCAAAAAGGGGGAGACAAAGTGATTAATCTTTTTTTGATTATAACAAACCATTGATAGTTCTAATGTTTGTGTGAGCATGTTCTTAATGATAGGATCCTTACCACTCACACCAACATTGATGAAAATGGTAAGTTAGCTTCTTGTGTACATCAAAGGTATCATCATACACAGGGAAGCTACACTTTGCAAGACTCCATAGCACAAGAATAAAGTCAATCCACATGCTATGGAAGTACTTGCAAAGTAATGAAGAAGGAAGATCAACATGTCAAAAGCTACTCAATCCAACAAGAGTAGAATCAAGTGGTAGACTCCTTGACAAGAAGAAGTGTGACGTCCAATACACTACAACTGAAGATTGTTATAGGACTTCATCACTCCAAGAAGATGTTGATCAAAGGCTTCAAGTCAAAGCTCCAATAAGATATTCAACTACAAGACTTGAAGACCTTCAAGAAGATTTGTCTCGTCTACATAGGTATATTTTTTGTAAGTAATCTTCCTTTGAGAATACTAGGATAGAATGTTTAAAGCTCAAACATGCATGTTTTCAAAACCTCATGTTTTACATTGTTCAATTCTTTGAAACTAGGTTATGTGTTGGTCAATGCCTAAGTTCTTTCAAAAGTGTTTGATATCTTTACAAAACACTTAGGCATGTGCTTGAGAACATTGGGAACTTGACTAAGTGGAGAACCCACTTTAGGACTGCATTCCGATCGACCTAGGCTTAGCCTCGGAAGACGAGAAGAAGCTCGATCGACCGACATGTGGTGTCAGGTCGACCAAGGCTGTTTTTGTCCTTAGTCAGATTTTGAATGTTCCATTGCTCCAATTGGTATTTTCTCTCGAACGACCTTCTTATATGTAGGTCGACCGAACTATGCTTCGGAATACCGGACCCCATCTTGCGATCGATCGAGATGAAGACAGAGGGCCTTTAACCTTTACTTTTGAGGCACCTCGGTCGACCTACTTCCTAGTACTGGTCGACCGAAGTGGTCAAATCCAGGCAAAAATTGTAGTCGTTGTGACCAACTTTGCTTGTGTATTCTTGCCCTATATAAAACTTCTAAAGATGAATTTTCATAATTAACCAAGCCATAAGAGGGCATAGGCTACACACATCATAAAAACACAAGAAAACATTTTTTAGCTTCATTTCCAAATCATTCAAAAGCATATTTGAGTTGAGCTTAAACTTCATCTATCTTTATATTCTCAAGAGTGATTAGAGCTTACATTTGCAATATCCATTCCAAGAGGGAATTTCTGTAAGAGTGCTAAACTGTAAAGTCTCCTTTGAAAGAGACTAGATACCCTTTCTCATTTGTTGAGCACTAGTTCTTTTTTAACAAGCAAAAAGCTCTTTGTGAGCTTCACTCTTGGTGAATGTTTACATGTCCTATTTGTTAGGCAAAATTCCTCTTTGTGAGGCAACTATTTCATTGGTCAGATTTGCTCTTAGTGAGCTTAACACTCTTTGTGAGTGGAGTCTTCTTAGTGAAGCACAAGATTTGTTGGGGCAATTGTAAAAGGTAGAACCCGCCTTGCATTTGTTGCAAAGGGAATCCATTAGTGGATGTTGAAATCCTTAGGTTTGTCCTAAGGTAGTGGATGTAGATTCTTTGTGAATCGAACAAGTATAAATCCTTGTGTTAGCTTTCTATATCTCTACTCCTTCACTTCATTATTCATACATGCCATAACTTGTATACTTGACTATATGAACATATGTGCTTTGGATATAGAAAACTACACATGCTTCTTTGATTTATACAATTGCTTCACTTAGTCATCTAAGTTTCCTTGAACATAATTGAATCACCTTATGTACTTAAACAACATACTTGTTGTTAAGGTGTACACCTAGGCAAAGAAATTTTGGAAAAGCTAAAAAGTTTTTAAGAACATAATTCACCCCACCCACCCACCCTCCCTCCCTCTTAGGTTCAATACCCTCAAAGGGGTCTTTCACTAACTACCAAGACAAAACTTTTCAAAAGGTGCCAAACTAACCCTAAAAGTTTCTAGTTGTGTACACTTAAATCACCCATGTTACAACCAAGATAAAAGCGACCCACAACATATAACACATAATAAACATGTAACACACAAGATTTTGTAAGCATGATATACATGTAAGTTCAAAAAGTTCAGGTTATCACAGTTTCTGACGGTAAAAAAGAAAACAATTGTTCCAGAAACATTTGGGACTTGATTTAAAGAATAAAAGATAATTCTATTCATGTAATGGGTAATATAATATCTCACTGATGAAGTAAGCAATGTATCTTTTATCACCCGATGAAGTTTACATATATCGATCTTAAATATATTATTTAAGCTTGAGATTTTTTCTCATTCGTTATAAATGCGAATTATGCACGACTTCTCTTAGTTTCTCGCATGTGACTCGCTATCTTACAATATATATCATTTGTTACTATGTTTTACTTTTATGCTAGTTATTTCTTGAGTGGGGAAAATTTTTTGTTTTTATTTTTTATGATTCCAGTATCCCTCTTTCCATAAACATAAATCGATTTGAAGTGTTTTTTTTCTTTTCTTTTATGGTTAATAGTTTGTACAAGTTAAGGAAGGATCTTGTATAAGATAATCCATTTTGGTTCCTTATGAAACTTTTGTCCTGTTTATTATATTCCTAGTACGGAAAGGTTTCTCTTTTTTGAGAAAATATAAGATAAATAGCGTGAATTTTGTACATTGTTCATAAATATATTTAGTAGAAAAAAATGTTGATTCTCGCCTTAACAAAACATATGCAGATTTAGTGGTGGCTGATCGTAGCCGATAGCCGGCTGGTGGAAGAAATGGCTGGTCGCGGAGCTTGACCAACATTGAGCTTGTTGATGATGTTTGCTAGAAAGTTTATGAGATAGATGCAGACTCGTTCAGACACAACATAGTTAGATTTGGACCTTAAGTTAAAAGCCCCGGGACCCAAAATAGTAGGAATTTAGACCCAAATATTTTTTTAGTCTAGGTCTAGACCAAATATTATAGGCTCAATAGACTCAGTTGATAGACCTAATGATGGTGGTGGCCGGAAGAATCAAACAGGGAGTTGGGATGGGGTAGGGATCAGAAACGGATGAAACAAAAGAATAAAATAAGATTTTAGGAAATTTAGACTCAATTAGGGTTTAGGGATATGGGAGCAGAAGGGAAATTGAGAAGAAAAAATTAAAAGAAGATGAGGAAGTGCGGGTGGTGGATGATAGACCTGTCAATGTGATCCAATGGTCCAAATCTAGACTCGGATCTACTAGATCCAAATCACTTATGAGATAATATTTTTTGTGCAACATCCTAAGTAGGTCTGGACCCAACATATTATAAAAACAACTAATTAGGATCTAGCAAGATCCATTTGGACCCAATAGACTCAAGAGACCAATCAACCCAGACATATCCATGGACCCCCTCTCCCTCTATAGGCTTTGTATAATCGTATAATTCTCAGAACTTTCTGACTCGGACTCTCAAAATCAATTCATCGACATCCTCGAAAACTCGTCGACGACGCCATCCTTTTTGGAGACGCATCGGTCCCTCATCTCCTCTTTCGCCGCCTCTCTTCTTCCCCTCTACTTTCTTGAATGATATTTACTTGCCTCCAATTTTCCTGTTGTCTCTCATTTTGGGGTTTTAGGGCTCTTTTCCAAAGACTAGACTTTTTCGAATTGAAGGCGTTTTTTCTTTTATTTTTTGGGTAATAGTTTGTACAAGTTAAAGAAGGATTTTGTATAAGATAATCCATTTTGTTTCCTTTTGGTTAGATTATTATATTCCTAGTATGGAAAGGTTTCTCATTTTTTAGAAAATATAAGATAAATCTCGTGGATTTTCTACATTTGTTCATAAATATATTTAGTAGAAAAAAAATGTTGATTCTCACTTTAACAAAAAAGAATTGCAGATTTAGTGGTGGCTGGCAGTGGCCGATAGCCGCAGAGCCTGGCCGACAGTGAGCTTGTTGATGATGTTTGCTAGAAAGTTTATAAGGTAGATCCAGACTCATTCAAACCCAACATAGTTGGATCTGAACCTTAAGTGAAAAGGCTCGGACCTAACATATTAGGAATTTAGTCCCCAGTGTATTTTTTTTGAGTCTGGGTCTGGACCAAATATTATGGCCTCAATTGACAGGCCTAGTGATAGTGGTGGTCGGAAGAATCAAACAGGGGGTTAGGATAGGGTAGCGATCAGAAACGGGGGAAACAAAAGAATAAAACGAGATTTTAGGAACTTTAGCCTAAATTAGGGTTTAAGATTTAGGGATATGGGAGCAAATGGGTAATTGAGAAGAAACATTAAAAAACATAAGAGAGAAATGAGGTATAGACTTGTCAATGTGATCCAATGGCCCAAATCTAGACTCGAATCTACTAGACCCAAATGAGTTCTGAGATTATGTTTTGTGCCCCACCCTAATTAGCTCCGGACCCAACACAGAATAAAAATATTTAATTAGGATCTAGTAAGATCAATTTGGACCCAAGATAATCAAGAGACCCAATAAACCCAAACATATCCATGGACCCCCTCTCACTCTTCAGGATTTGTATAATCGTATCATTCTCAGACCTCTCCGACTCGGACTCTCCAGCTCAATTCATCGACATCCTCAAGAACTTGTCGACGCAGCCATCCGCTTCGGAGACGCGCCGGTGCCTCATCTCTTCTTATACCGCCTCTCCTCTGCCCCTCTTCTTTCTTGATTGATATTTACTTTGCTCCCATTTTCCTATTGTCTCTTATTTTGTGGTTTTAGGGCTCTTTTTCATGACTAGATTTTTTTAGGGGATTTCTCTTTTTTTATTTACCTAATGCATCAAATTTTCGAATTGACGGGATTTGTTTTCTCTTTATTGGGTAATAGTTTGTACAAGTTAAGGAAGGATCTTGTATAAGATAATCCATTTTGGTTCTTTTTTGAAACTTTTGGCCAATTTATTATATTCCTAGTATGGAAAGGTTTCTCATTTTTGAGAAAATATAAGATAAATCTCATGGATTTTCTACATTTGTTCATAATTATTTTTAGTAGAAAAAATGAAAATACTCACCTTAACAAAAAAAAAAAATTGCAGATTTAGTAGTGGCTGGCAGCGGTGGCTGACGGTTGCCAATAGCCGACCGACGGCGGAAGAGGCTGGCCGCGGAGGATGACTGATAGTGAGCCTGTTAATGATGTTTGCTAGAAAGTTAATAGTATAGTTTAAGACTCATTTAGAACTTTCATATTTGGATATGGACCTTAAGTTAAAAGGCCCGCACCCAACATTCAGCATTGTGTATCTCAAACTATCATGTTCTTTTGTTTATATGCCATCGTATAAGATGGTATTGATATATGAACTAGAACAAGGCATGTGAAAGATTACAATATAATTGTCTTGCTGATCAAGAGTAACCAACGGAACAAGTAATAAGAAGATAAAACAATTGACAAACAAAGCATCCCCAAAGAAATCTTATAGACAATCGACAATCTACATCAATAATAGCATAATGCATTTTCTAGTATAACTTAAGTTTTAAGATTTGAAAAAGTTGTTGCAATCACAAGCACTTAAAAGATGGAAACTTATGTTTGTCTTAAACTTTACAACTAACACAAGAAGCAAACAACACGGGGTTCACATTTGGAGTCCCAGAGCAACGAAGTTCAACTGATATCTATAAATTTAAAACTATCATAAACAAGAAAAGTAAACTATAATAATGTGTTTTAGTTCAGAAAACAAAACCTAAGAAAAACTTGGTTCACCAAATTGATGCTTGAATTTTGATATTTGTGTGAGAAATTTGATGAATATGGTTTGAGATTTTTTTATTTTTTTTGCTGAATATATGGTTTGAGAATTGAGACTAAGGGAGCTTATTGTTCTGACCTAAACGGCAATACTCAATAGAATTGAGGGTAAGATGTAAAGATTGGGTGTTTATCCGTTTTTTGTTTAAGATTGATTTTTTACTTTTTTTTTTTTAAATGAGCATACGAGACTCGGGCAATTCTAGTAAACTTGTTCCAATTTCCAGGTTCGCCGGTCCGATAAATGGGTTTTACTGGGTTGAACAAAAGAATCTGGTTTTTTAGTACTACTGGTTTTAGGGGCCAACTAGGACCGTAAAGCAAGCTGGGCGGCGGTCCGACCGGTTCGAACTGGGTTTTAAAATCATGCCCCATAGCTTTGCAACTAATTAACATATTCTGAACGAATATGAATAAACTCAGAACAGCCAGTGCAAATTACCACAAATTAATAAATAAGAACAGAAAGTAAACCGGTCCGGCTATGGTTGTCAACAACAATATCCCATTCGGAAGGGAAACACACGTAAATATAACCCAGAAGATTGATTACGTACAAGTATACGAGATAACTTGAAAAGCTAGTTGATTGAAACATACGAGTAGGATTAAACATTCATTCTTCTAGGTAGAAAAGGAGGTGAGGCGAGAACTTGAAGAGGATGAAAGATCACATGAGTTCACAGCCTGAAACTAGCAAGGATTCATCTATACAAACATCTTGCCCAGTCACCTTTCTTTATCTACAATGGTCCGCCGTCTGCAAGTTATGAACGAAATGAGAAGCATAACTTTAAATATGCTAACAGATTGCTTGTGAAGCTGCCACAACCATATATAGCATTCCTTTATTTTCAAGGGAAATGTCATTCTAACACATACTACTCCTAAAGTTATTGACAACTGAATCAGAACATATTCAAACATCTATTAGACATATTTGGGTCGATCACACGTCCACATGTTTAGCTGGACCATAAGACAAGAAGAATGCAGGAGAGACAATCTGAATGTATCACTTCGACATACATACATTTAAATAACCAAACGTGAATGCCTTGTTCGTTTACGATCATCACTGGGGCAAGAGACGATGGAAATCCTGATTCACATATATACATTGACATGACATGGAAATTAACGGTAAAAGATGGTTTTAGCCTACCTAAGCAAACAACATATTCTGCCGATGAGAAGTGACTCTTATCCTTCCTCATCCCCATCAATGGGAACTCTCTCCGAGTTATTATGAATCTTGACCTCAGCTTTTACCTCCACTGGGAAGGTATACGCTGGCACAACCCCTAGAGTAGAAGTAGATTCGTTTAACCCTATGTAAGTTTACATCAACACAATTATGAAAGCTCAAAGCTCTTTTGTTTTGATGCAATTTTCCCCAAACCACTACTGAACTGTGGTAGTTGCAAGTTGCATTATAAGATGTAATACTATTCACTCCAAAAAGAATGAACCAATATCATCGAAATAATAATAATAATAATAATAATAATAATAATAATAATAAAGTTTCTTGGGGAGCATAAGATACTGATTATTCGTTTAATTCGGAAGAACAAGCAAAAACCTTCAGATCCATGACATGCCATAAACCACCGAACAGGTCACATCGACTACCTACTTCCCAATAATTGTTTTTGTTGCATCGAGTATTACCAAGTAAATGGTGGAATATCCATTTCAGAAAATGCGAAAATCAAGCACTCAGAAAGAACACAAAAAGTAGCTACCAATGACCAGAAAAATCTAGAAGACCACAGGCACATGCTGGCTAATAATGATCTGAAAATTCTACCATTTTTCAAAATGCAAAATCAACACATGAAGAGTTAAAAATAGAAACACAATGAACTTAGTATATAAAAACTTCTTCCCCAGACCGACTAAATCCTATAGGCAAGAAAACTATAATAAGGGTAAAGTTCAGAAGTCCACAAGTAATAACTGTGGCTAACTTCTTGAAGTTATCTGATGAAATTTTCTAGTCTTAGGTGTAATGACTCAAAATTTCTAAAGAGATTGCTAAACATTTCTCTTACTTTTCTAGTTTACAAGGATTTCTGCCATGACTATAAATCACCTAGATAGGATTTTGAATATGATCAACTTGTACAGCATCCTAGAGCCTCTATGTATACTCATTTATGTGCTATCTACAACAGGTCACTAACCTATAACCAATACCAAGATATGTTACTCGGACACGGGTACGGGTATGTATTTAGGTGTCGGGTACTTAAACATCTAAAATAAATGATACGGGGACACTTCTCCAAATTCGGACAGGGGTACGGGGATACGGAAATAAATTTTAATTCTTAATAATAAAAAAAATAGAATCCTACAATAAATAAGTTTTAATAATATCAAAATATTCAAAACAAAAATAATTAATAATGCTAAACATAAAATACCCATTCCATTATAGTTTAAAATATCCAAAATAAAGAAAACTAATACTGCAACAGTAAAATAATTAAAGTCTAAAACACTGTAAAACAGTAAAATGAAAATTTATATCTTCTACTCCTCATTTTCCTTCAAATTGTCATCATCAAACGTCATTACTTCCAATTCCGGGTCATTGAGGGAAAGATCTACCAATTGATTCATGCCTTCATCAATATCAAAGTTATCTCCACCTGCAAAATAATAAGATATTATAAATCTTCTAAACATATTATGTAATATAAAACTTTTATATATATATATAATAACTTACATATGTCCCAATATTTTGAAGGCCGATCTTTATGACTTCTTTTTCCTTGCTAAGAGTCGGGGTGTTGACATGTACATACACTAAATCCTCGGCTCTTTTGCTTGTCAATTTGTTTCACTTCACATTTTGAATTTGAGAGTATGTACTCCGATTTCTCTCACAACAAGATGAAGATGGTGGTTGTGAGAGTAATTTGAATGCTAATGATTGCAGCAATTTGGTTGAAGATCCATAACTAGCCCACCATGATATTGGTTCTTGATAAGTCCTTGCATCTATGACAAATGAATCACTAAAAGAACCAATTCCACTAGAAAATTCTCCATATTCCAGACACGCTTTTTTAGAACATCTTGATTAGAAAATAATATCTCAAAACATTTCAGTCGATTCATAGAAACTTCTTGATCTACGTGAGGTGCCACCCTATCTGCACCATAACCCTCTTTGTGTCATGAATCAGTATAGTAATTTGGTACAAGAGATTGTGCTAGACAATGCAACGGGGTATTGCCTCCAAAATCTGATGAATTGCATTGAAAAATCTGATTGGCCAATCAGTAAATCTTTTTCTTCGTGTTCAAAAACAATAACCTTGATTTTTTTCTATTATTGAATCCCACATGTCATAAACAAGACGTAAAATAGGAGAATCTGTATCAGCAACCCGTATAAATTCTATGATAGGTTGAGTAAAATTCAATAAGTAGTCGAGTTTATCCCAACAATGTATTATTTTACTTCACGAGCTTTAATTTCAATTGAACTTTTTCCATCTCCTTTGTAGGTTTTCCTCCTCTCATCCATTACCATGTTCTCCAATGCCTTTCTTACCTTTCTTAAACGTTCAGCCATAATAATTCCATATGCAAATCTAGGTTCAACAATTTTCAATAACCTTAAACTTGAATATGTGTTAAAATTTGATTGTGCCAAGTCGTGATTCACAAAAAAATTTCTAATGGTTTGACAATCAATAATCAAGTTTGCAATCCAACTGCAATGAACAAAAGCACCTGTATTTTTTGGTGGGTCACACATTCTTTTCAGAGCCAAATTCAAGTTATGTACCACACTAGGTGTCCAAAAGATATGAGGATATTTTTGCTCGATAGTTCCCCCGACAGCCTTGTAGTTACTAGCATTGTCGAGTAATGATTTGCACAACATTATGTTGTCCAACATCTTTAATAGTAGTGAAAAAAAATTGGCTACAAAATCAACATCCTTCACCTGTCCACTTGCATTAATTGATGAAATAAGCATTGCCCCATTTTCAGAGGCTGCCATAATATTAATTAGAGGCCTTCTTTGTATATCTAACCAACCGTCTGAACAAATAGACACCCTTTTTTGTTCCAACTATATTTAATATGTTGAATTTTAATATTGATACGTGTTTCGTCTTGTGCTAACAAAGTAGTGCAACCTATTAAAACTTGGAGTATTGTAACCAGATAACTTGCTATTTGCCAAAAATAATGAATATTTTCTAAAATAAGGACTACGGACAAAATTAAATGGCAAAGCAGAAGCATAAAACATTCTTGCACAAAGTTTATTAGCAATATCTCTCTCAACAACATTAAAATATTTTTCTAATGCACCTGTTTTTCTTTTTATTTTCGGTTGCAAGAGATCCGTGCCTTGTGGTAAACTCAAATAATCACTTTGTTTTCGGGCTCGTATTTCATGTTCGGTTTTTTTTCCTCTCGGCCTCTTCATGCTCTTTTAAGATAACGCGAGCAACATATTCTGAGATGGATTTGCACGTGCAAACACCAAAATTTATAAGTCTTAATAAATGTGCTTTCACCTTAGAATATGATCCTGCAACTATCTTGTTGCAATAGTTATAAGACCATGATTTGTTTCCTCCGCCTCCAGGTACTGAGCCTAAGACTTTCACATGATTCCACAAAGATTTTTCATCAAAATCACATGCTAGTAGATTTGATGGTCTAAGAAGAACTGACTTTTGTTTCTCTTTTTTATTCGCATTCTTCGTTTTTAGGTTCTGCTAAAAAGTATTTTTTGAGAATGAGATTGTATGTATGGTTGGGAGACTCTTACAATTTATAGAAGAATATATAAGTAATTAAAATATTATTTTATTTCTTTTATTTAATTGGCAATTTCTAATAAATTTTGAATTAATATATTTTAGCAATTTTTAATCTTATTTTATTCCTAATATATTTTGAATTGAATCACATGTGCTAATTAAAAGCTTAAAATAATTTTAAAAAGAAGATCAAAATCTTGCACTTCATTTTGGTATGCCTGATTTTTCGAATAATTAGCCACTTTGATCATCAACGTTTTTTCGCCTAGCCACTTTGGTCAAAATTCAAGTTTTTTTAACTTATTTCATCATTAAACATTTTTCGGCCTGCCATTTTGGTCAAAAATGATTTTTTTTAACTTTTTTCATCACTAAAGTTTTTTCGGCCTGCCATTTTGGTCACTAAAGTTTTTTCGGTCAGCCATTTTGGTCAAAAAATTTAGTGACCTAAATGGAAGAATGAAAATACTTTAGTGACCAAAATGGCAGATCGAAAAAACTTTACTGATGAAAAAACTTAAAAAAAAATTGTTTTTGACCAAAATGGCAGGCCGAAAAATGTTTAATGATGAAATAAGTTAAAAAACTTGAATTTTGACCAAAGTGGCTAGGCGAAAAAACGTTCATGATCAAAGTGGCTAATAATTACTGATTTTTCTGTTGAAGTACGTGGAGTTAATCTTTCAAACCAGTGGCAAGTTGCTTTTCTTGTTAATCAAAAGGCAAAAGAATGAGATTTCTTCTGAACTGTTAAAAAATTTGCACGGGTTCTTCTCAGATTGTGATAAGATCTTGAATGATTTTTTACTTTTTTTTAAAAAAAGAGATCTTGAATGATTTATAATTTGAATTTAAAAATCAAATCAAATTACAAAAATCTCTCATTAATTTTTCCACATGTGCTAATTTATAATTTAAAAAAAATTTTAAAAAAAAATCAAAATTACAACTGTTTCCTACTATTCCCTCCCACTATTATCTCTCACATGCTAATTAATAGATTAAAAAAAAACTTCCTTCCAACGTATTCATAAAAAAAGTTGTCTTCCAACCTCTCTTCCCCATTGTCTCCTCTCCACGATGCCACCAACCCTAATTCATTCTCTTCCTTTTTCTAACCATTGCAGCCACAGTAAAGATTCAAAACATGCCAAGTTCAAATTCCAGACCAGAGTCTTCTCTATTACATCTTCCCTTCAATTATTGATGCAATTTTGTTCAAGCTCCAAACTCCGCCCAAACCCAGAAAGTCGGCAGCCATGGTCAAAGTACCATTTAGAATTGACCATGTCAGGTACGTTTGCCATACCAGTACCAGCGTCGTACCCTGTCGTCACCGGTACGGCATGGCTAACTGGAGAGTCTGAGTAACATAGATTCCAAGTGCCAGTGTACTGTTACGAGCGAATAATTCCCACTTTAAGCTCATCGGCACAAAAGCACAATAACTATATAAAAGGGGTAAACCATGAAGGATAGAGCAGGATCTTCTCAAACTTCTAATCTTATGTGACTAGTGAAGTGAAACTTAAAGGGGTTGCCAGAAAAATAGCTAATTAGTTATGATGCGAAACCGTGATGTTTTATATCAAGGTTCGGCTTTTTAGCAGATCTTTCTCAATCTCGGAATAGTTTCTATGGGAATATACTTAACACAACTCCAAGCAGGCTAAGTATCAATGAAGGCTGAAACACCACAACTAGAGAAACAAGCTAGTTGATACAGTAACTCAAAGAATATGAAGTTCTACCGGAAATTCATAAACAAGTATCTAAGGAATAACCTTAATCAAAATATCAATATATCAAGTCTAAGTTTAAAGGTGGCCGAAATCACTCTTTAAATAGAGGGATTTCGGTTCCAACAATAAAAAGGAAAAGCATAAAAGAGTCCTTGAAGTAGGACTCTTGGAAAACAACTTGCTATCAAGTAAAACACTTAAACAAGATAATAGACAACATGTCCTATTATCTTGCATTCTAGGCGGCTAGAATAACAAACAAGTAACAAACAAATGAAGAGTCCTTGAAGTATGAGGACTCTTTAATAACTAACTAACAAACACTTGGATAACATGTCCTTTATTAAAGCAATTAGGCTACACATGCCTAAGAATAACTTGCTGAATATAATAAAAGTCTAGAATAGACTTTAAAGTGTAAAAAGACAAAAATGCCCTTTTTAGATTCGTCCTAATTCTGGACAACTTGGGCCAAATTGCACGGCAAATTTTGGATATCAAGAAGGCAGAATCTTGTCTTGTGATCTTCAATAAAGTTTTAGATCTGCCTCTTATCTTTCATATGCAACTGGAATTAGCTTCATTGGATAACTATATCGAAAGTTATGATCATTATACCAAACAGTAGCAAAGTTGTCCATTCCTTGTACACTTGTGATACTTAAGAGGTTGACTTGTACAACATTTCCAGATGTAATTTAGAGTCCTCTTTGTATCTTAATACACGTTCCCTTGAGTTGGGCAGCCCCGAGGTTGGTACCGCATTCCCCTCCCTCTTGAAAAGGATTCGTCCTCGAATCATCCCAAAAATCAGCGTTATAATCTGAAAAATGAATAAAAGGGAGCAAGTTAGAAATATGGAAAGTAAAAATCGCATTGTCCTTACCTATCAAGGAGATTCTCTTGCGGATGTCCCAAATAAATGGTGTCTTATCCTTCTTAATTGAAATTAATGGGGCAGCAAGCTTGCTAAAATCGCGAACAAAACGTTTATAAAAGCTTGCCAACTCATATGTTGAACAAACTTGATGGATACTAGGTGTTCTCGGCCATTCCTTTATTGCATTATTTGTGCCGGATCAACTTTAATACCGTGAAAACTCACAATGTAACTAAGAAGGTTAATAGAATTAGTGTAAGAAACATAATTTCCAATCTTAGCATACAAAGTTTGTGCTTTTAAAATAGTAAAAACAGCCCTAAGATGTTCAATATGATTATCTCAGTTTTTACTAGCAACAAGTATATTATCAAAGTAAGGAATTGGATGTCTATACTTAAAAGTTATGTTATTAATATTGAGACTATCCATATATAATCTAAAAGTCCTTTCTTGCTTTGGTACAATTTTTTCCGGATTAACATAAGGACTTAAAGACAAACTTATCTTCTTCTTTTCAAGATTTAAATAATCTTGCCTTTGAATTTTCTGATTTTTACCCGAAGATGGCTTATATCTTTCACGATTTTGAAGGCTAACTAACAACCTTCTCGGCAACTCCTTGGTAAAATTATCCTTGAATTCCTGCAAAACATCAATGCATAGACTAGGTAGAGAAGAAGTTATAAGATCGAAAGAAAAGGTGTTAGTGAGAGCAAACCTCTCGGTTTCTCTTAAAATCAGTAAAACAAGTTCTTTGTGTGCTCGTAAAGCGCTATCTACCTTTCCCAACTTGATAAATAAACATTCTTTCTTCTCTCTTAGTGAGCATGCCTTTTTTCTCACAATGCTCATGGCTTTTTCATCCTTTTTTACCTCGGATTTTACCTCAGGGATAGGTTCACTCGTTTTTTTCAACTCATGCTCTTTTAATCTCTTTTCTCTCCCCTCGGCTAATTTTCTTTGAACCTCAGAAACTTGATTCGGTGTCATAGGATGCAATGTGTACCGAATGTTATCTTTTGTATCCATGTAAACATTCCTTCGACCAATATGATCCGCGAACCTATCATATTACCAAGGTCTTCCCAAAATAATGTGACTTGCGGTCATAGGTACCACATCACATAAAACTGTGTCTTTGAACTTCCCAATGCTGAAATTAACCTCCACTTGTTTATCTACCTTAATCTCTCAGCTATTATTTAACCAAGAAAGCTTGTACGACATCGGATGTGCTTTCATAGGTAAATCCAAAGCGGTTACCATCTCATAAGAGCAAACATTAGTGCAACTACCATTATCAACAATAATCAAACAAGTTTTATCTTTAACATTGCACTTAGTTTGAAAGAGATTACTACGGTGTTGATGCAAATCATCTAAAAGTTGAGAATGTAGAAGTTGCATATTTACCAATAGAAAATTACCATCATCCGTGGGAAATTCTCCATTGCCCTCTGCTTCAATGTCCAAAAGTTGCTCCTCAAATTCCCAATCGTCCTCAAAGCTTTCGAATTCTTGAGATTCTTGATCATCTTGAAGCCCTTTTGTTGCGGCTTTCCCCTTAGCCGAATGGTTCTTGAATTCAAGATTCTCCAACTGATCTTGAATGTCTTTGATGGATTGCACCAAAGTTCTCATTGTTTGTTGCATTGATTCTTTAAAGAGTTTGTCACCATCCATGGCACCTTGCTGCGAAGTGCCGTCATCAAAAGACATTATCTTTGCAAAGAAAAAGAATCACACAAATCGTTAGGTAGGAAAGAAAATTGATCTCAATTTTCCAACAATACTTGTCAAGAATTTCCAACTCTAGATGAATTTAAAGGTTCCTAATGTTGTGTTGATGAAACGCTGAAAAATAGTGGAAAGAATTCCTATCTTTACCTACACGAATAGTTAAGAAAGAAAGAATAAGAGTAATCGTTAAAAAGATATAACCTTTACGCTTCTTGATTTTCTTGAAAATTGATTTTAATTCTCGGATGAATAGTGCTGTGAACATTAACCGAAAATTTAAAGTCTTTGAAAAAAAATTGTTTTCTTGATTTCTTTCTTTACCTTTTACCTTTAGACTTACTCTTTTCTTGGCCGCCTTTATCAAGAACTCCGTGACAGGAAGATATTACCTTGATTTGATGAGTTACATGGCGACTAATTCAAGAACAAGTGGGAACAGGTGCCAATTCCTTTGTGTCCAAACGGATAAGGAAGTTTGCTTTTGGTTTGATCCGTGTCTAACTAGGATAATCCGGCTGCCAATTTCTTAACTTCCGGGTGGCTTTTGCATATGGTAGTAATAATTTTTTTTGTTATCTTTCTCGGTCTATTCCAAGCCAACAAGAAATTTTGTTTTTTGAAAACGTAAGGTACACCAAGATAGAGATCAACCTTTTGCTCTGATACCACTTGATACGAAACCGTGATGTTTTATATCAAGGTTCGGCTTTTTAACAGATATTTCTCTATCTCGAAATAGTTTCTATGGGAATATACTCAACACAACTCCAAGCAAGCTGAGTTCTTTGATACAGTAACTCAAAGAATATTAAGTTCTACCGGAAATTCATTAACAAGTATCTAAGGAATAACATTAATCAAAATATAGGGATACATTGTATTGGACGTGATCCGTCAGAGAAGTAATACTTCATGGTCTTAAGTCATAAGTATTACTTCCTCAATACTATTTTAGAATCCTTAGACCTTATGTCTTCATTGATTCTAGTATGAATGGAGCCACGTTTTGACTCAGTCGGACGTTACTTGTAATAGAGTAATCAATACGACTGAGATCGGATGTAGTGTCCTATCATAGCTTGAATGTGAGAGACATTGTAAGGAATTTGTCCCTCTCTATTATTAGAGAGAGATATCCATGGGCCCCTCGATAGGGAAAGACTGTTTAAATGCATGGCCGTGCTCAAATGTATTTGATAAAGTGGTTATCAAATGCTATTTGTCGAAACATGATCTACCCGGAGATCGAGCATAAATACAATTAAGCTTAATAAGGGTGACGACCACCATGCCTTATGCTTAATTAGGATATCGCGAGACAAAGGGATTAAATAGTGGATTGATATTAGGTTCCGTTGTATATTCATTCACTTTGGGTAGTCACAATGTCCTGCTAGGGACCGCTTGTGATTTATGAACACATACTACTACTAAGTGTGTTTTCATTGCCATTGTGAGATGAACCTACAGGGTCACACGCATAGACGAGCTAACGAGCTTCATGTCCAGATTCAATGAATCTAGAATGTGTCTAGGTTCGTTGTATCTGACATTTGTCTTTCTGAAAATAATAAAGTGTTTATTATTCGAATTAGAGATAGGGGCAATTTTGGTATTTTACCTATAGCTGGGATTACGTGGGAGTCATTATCCGATAAAGACTCCCACTACCAGCAGAATTCTAGGGAACGTGGGAGTTAGAGACTCCCACTGCCGAGAGGAGTTGGGGATGTGAGAGTTGGTTATGGGAACAAACTCTCACACCCTATATAATGATCTCTTGGCCGAAACCCTAGTGTATGATTTTTCAGCCGAAATATTACCAAGTCTCTGAAATTAGATTTCAGTTTTAGACTCTCCCTTTTCTCTCTAATTCCCGAAAATCAGAAAAGACGAAGAGCTAGCAATCGCTGCCCGTTTCCTCGCGTGGATACCGGTAGAGGGACTTTCCGCAAGGGAGATCAATCGGTAGCAACATCCGATCCAAGAAACGTCATCCTCCATTCAAGAAGTAGCTTCTTGAATTCGAAACCGTAATTTTTTCTTGCTTTTTCTTGCTGCTTTTTCGAATTGTTTCATATGAGCGGATCCTTCAGGGGAGGATCCATGGGTGTTTGGAACGAGTTTCACCATGAATCCCTCTCGATGGTATCGAGCCTTGCTCATACGACTCGATTTCGATATTGTTTATCAGACAATAACACTATCAATTCCGATTTGATATGTGTATGTTTGAAAACAGAAAAAAAATCGTTTTCTTTGATCTTGATAGATGTATTAACTGTTTAAATCGTTTAAATAATATATCTTTTGATGAATATATGTGATATATGCATAAATTGCTCTCGGTTTAATCATGTTTATACGGTTATATGAACTGTTATGATATAAACTGTTTTCGGTTGGTGATTATGCATAAACTGTTTCCGTGAATGTTGATTCGGCATAAACTGTTTCTGTGAATAATGATTCTGCATAAACTGTATTTGTGAATCTAGAATTAATCTGATTAATTCTATTCTCACGCATAAACTGTAAATTAATTCGATTAAGCCTGCTGTTAATTCGATTAACCCAATGCATAATCCGATTATGTAAGTTAGGCAATTGAGGGGTAAATCTGCATAAACTGTAGCAGGACCGCCGTCTGCGTCGCCCCGATTCGTCGTTCCCCCCGAATTAAGACTTTGTGTATGTACTCGTAGTTACTTTCATTGTGCTTTATGTGATATTAGCATGGTGAATAGCATGGCCTACTATACCCCTTGTTTTACATATTTTGATTGTAATTTTATAATACGACTCGCGAGTCGCTTTTTCAATGTTGTAAAATTGTAATCGCTTCATTAGATTAGCTTTATCGCTTTACATTGAAAGTCGGGTATGCCCATGCAAATATGTAACAAGGTTGGAGGTGCAAGATCGAAGACATTATCCATGAGATGGATTTTGACCTAGATTGACCCTTGACTCCCACGAGGCTCGTGGGAGTCATTATAGGAATAGGCCATGCTATATCACATTTACTTTTTTCGCTTCATAACTCGCGTGTGATGTTTATTTTATGTCCGGATGGATTTATTTTAAACGTCACATCAAATGGTTTTAATTAAGTCTTAAAGTGCCTACCATAACCTAAGCACTCCATAAGCTTGGATCATCATTTTTCTGCTTGCCAAAGCAACAGATAAAGTGGTTACCTAAGTAAAGGGAGATGGGAAAATAGTGATTTCCATATGCTTAGATATGGTTCGACTTAGCTAGGCCATCAAAATAGTTTTGGGCCTAGGGCATAAAATGGGAAATAGCCGGGACATATAGATGTCAATCCCATTAGATGATTTTACTTTAATTGTGGGTGTTAAGCCAAAGCTTTCCTATAACTATTGTAAAATGTTTTTCCCCACTATTATCAAGTGTTGAAATTGTGGAAAATGTTTTTACTCAAAAACTAATAACTTTGCAATTAACTTAATGTAGATAATGGCAACCAATTCATCACACAATTCACTGCGATCCGTCCTTGAGAAGGAAAAACTGAGCGGGACCAATTTCCTTGATTGGGCCCGCAACTTAAGGATTGTCCTTAAGCAGGAAAGAAAGCTGTACGTTCTTGATACGGACATTCTCGAACAACTCGCCAATAACGCCCCCTAGAGCTGAAAGAGATTCTTGGAAGAAGCATTTCGATGACTCTAACGATGTGACTTGTCTCATGTTAGTCACAATGAGCCCACGACCTTCAAAAAGCAGTTTGAAGGAGTTGAGGCTTTCCGGATGATGGGCCACTCAAGGAAATGTTCCAAGAGCAAGCTCGTCATGAAAGATTCCTTTCAACTAAGGCGTTAAATAGTTGCAAAATGGCCCCTGGCACCTCTGTAAGTACACATGTTCTGAAGATGAAGGGCTATTTTGACCAACTTGAGAAACTTGGGGCTCCCGTAGGTCATGACATGTCCACAGATATGATCTTGGGCTCACTCCCACCGGAGTATGACCAATTCGTAATGAACTTCAACATGCATGCCATGGAGAAGACCATACACGAAATTCACGGGATGCTCAAGCAAAGTTGAATCGAACATTAAGAAATCCCTCGAAGTCTTAATGGTTCAAAAAGGGGAATTTCAAGAAGAAAGGCAAGGAAAAGCCCATGGCTAAGAGAGGCAAGGGGCAAAGGCAACGACAAGCCCAAGCCCCGACCCCAAAGCCAAGGCACCAAAGGAGGGAGTTTGCTTCCATTGCAATGAACCCAGGGTCATTGGAAACGGAGCTGCAAGCTCTATTTGGAAAGAGAAGAAAAAAGGGAAAGGCCGGTTTGACTGTCTCTCCGGTATTTATGTTATAGAAATTAACATGTCTGCTCCTACTTCATGGGTATTAGATACCGGTTGTGGATCTCACATTTGTGCAAATGTGCAGGGGGTTCAAAAGGGAGTAGATCACCGGCAAAAGGAGAAGTGGACCTCGGAGTAGCCAACGGAGCAAGAGTTGTTGCTTTGTAGCTACTCGGGACATTTAATCTAGCTTTGCCAAGTGGCCTTATTATAGAAGCTGGATAATTGTCTTTATGTTCCAACTTTGAGTAGGAATATTATTTCAGCTTTCTTGTTTGGATATTGATGGTTTTGAAATTAATATTATAAATAAAGTTTGCACCGTTCATAAAGATCGTATCTTCTATGGAGATGCCTCTTTGATGAATGGGCTTTATATTCTTAACCTCGATGATTCCATCAAAAGGCCCATCTATAACATTAATACTAAAAGGTTTAAATCAAATGACTTAAACCAAACCTACTTTTTAGCACTCGTCGTTTGGGCCACATAAAGCGAGAAATGCATATCAAAACTCCATACTGATTGAATTTTAACATCATTTGACTTAGAGTCTTATGAGACGTGTGAATCTTGCTTGTTGGGCAAAATGACTAAAGCTCCCTTTACTTGGACAAAGTGAGAGAGCTTCCGATTTGTTGGGCCTCATACATACGGATGTTTGTGGACCAATAAACACTAGTGCTAGAGGAGGGTTTCGATACTTTCATCACATTCACGAGATGATTTCAGTAGATATGGCTACGTCTATCTAATGAAACATAAATCGAATCTTTTGGAAGATTCAAAGAATTTCAAAATGAAGTACAAAATCAACTTGGTAAAAGTATTAAGATACTTCGATCGGATCGAGGTGGCGAATACCTTAACCAAGAGTTTGACGAACATCTTAGTGGTTGTGGAATTGTTTCACAATTAACTCATCCCTGGCACACCACAATGGAATGGCGTGTCGAACGGAGGAATCGCACCTTATTAGATATGGTTTGATCTATGATGAGTCAAACAAGTCTTCCATTTCCTTTTGGGGCTACGCCCTTGAAACTCGCTGCATTTATATTAAATAGAGTTCCTTCTAAAGCGGTTCGAAAAACTCCATATGAGATATGGGACTGGGAAACGACCTAGTTTGTCATTTCTCAAAATTTGGGGGATGCGAGGCGTATGTAAAACGCTTGTTATCCGATAAATTCGCCCCTAAATCGACAAATGTTTGTTTGTGGGATATCCTAAAGAAACTAAAGGATATTACTTCTATCTTCCATCGAGAGAACAAAGTGTTTGTTGCTCATAATGGTGTATTCCTTGAAAGGGAATTTATTTCCAAAGAGGATAGTGGGAGTAAGATCCATCTTGAGGAAATTCAAAATCCCCAAACAACATCCGAACCAACTTTAGAAGTTCAAGCAAGCTCACGTGCCGATCATCGAGCTTCAATCTTTGACACAAGGCCCAAAGAAGGTCGAGTCGGGTACATCAACGACTGAGAGATATGGATTTCTCGTGGTCGATGATCATCGAGTTGAACTGATTGATCAAGATGAACCCTCTACCTACAAAGAGGCAATTCGTAGTTACGAGTCGGATAAGTGGCTAGAAGCTATGAAGTCCGAGATGCAATCCATGTACGACAACCAAGTATGGACTTTGGTTGACCCACTCGAAGGGTGCAAGGTCATTGATAACAAATGGTGTTATAAAAAAGAAGACCGACATGGATGGTAATGTACACACTTTTAAATCGCGACTAGTAGTTAAAGGTTATAGACAAGTTCATGGTATTGACTATGACGAAACCTTTTCCCCCGTCGTGATGATAAAGTCAATTAGGATTTTACTTGCCATAGCCGCATATTATGACTATGAGATATGGCAAATGGATGTTAAGACTACGTTTCTTAACGGAAACCTTCTCGAGGATGTGTATATGACACAACTTGAGGGGTTTGTTGATCCAACAAATCCTAGCAAAGTGTGTAAGCTTCAAAGGTCCATTTATGGATTGAAGCAAGCATCTCGAAAGTTTGGAATCGTCGCTTTGATGAACGTATTAAAGAATTCGGTTTCATCAAAAAGCGAAGACGAGCCTTGTGTTTATAAGAAAGTAGCGATAATGCGGTAGTGTTCCTTGTGCTTTATGTGGGACGACATCTGCGATAGGAAATGACATCCCCACATTACAAAGCGTAAAAGCTTGGTTGGGGAAGTGCTTTTCCATGAAAGACTTAGGCGAGGCTACATACATTTTGGGTATAAGAATCTATAGAGATAGATCTAACAAAATGATTGGCCTAAGCCGAGTGGATACATTGACAAGGTCTCAAAGCAGTTCGGTTTGCAAGACTCCAAAAAGGGATTCTTGCCCATGTCACATGGCGTTAAACTCAGCGAGAACTCAAGGACCTTCCACAAGGGAGGACCAAGAGCGCATGAGTAAGATCCCATATGCTTCGACCATTGGGTCTATTATGTACGCCATGATATGCACTCGCCTGGGATGTCTCATTTGCTTTAAGTATGACTAGCATATATCAATCGACCACGGAGAGTCACATTGGATTTCGCGATCAAGAGCATTATTAAGTACTTGAGAAGGACTAAAGATATGTTCTTAGTTTACGGAGGTCGGGAAGGAAGTCCGGTTGTAAATGGTTACACAGACGCAAGCTTCCGGACCGACGTAGATGATTTTAGATCGCGATCGCGGTTTTGTGTTTTGTTTGAATGGAGGTCTTGTGAGTGGAAGAGCTCAAAGCAAGAAACCGTGTCGACTCTACAACTGAAAGTCGAGTATCTAGTCGCCTCCGAAAGCGACTAAAAAAAAGCTCGTTTGGATCGGGAAGTTTGTACACAACTCCAAGCAAGCTGAGTTCTTTGATACTGATAACTCAAAGAATATTAAGTTCTCATAGGAAATTCATTAACAAGTATCTAAGGAATAACATTAATCAAAATATAGGGATACATTGTATTGGGACGTGATCCGTCGGAGAAGTAATACTTCATGGTCTTAAGTCATAAGTATTACTTCTCAATACTATTTTAGAATCCTTAGACCTTATGTCTTCATTGATTCTAGTATGAATGGAGCCACGTTTTGACTCAGTCGGACGTTACTTGTAACGAGTAATCAATACGACCGAGATCGGATGTAGTGTCCTATCATAGCTTGAATGTGAGAGACATTGTAAGGAATTTGTCCCTCTCTATTATTGAGAGAGATATCCATGGGCCCCTCGATAGGGAAAGAGCTGTTTAAATGCATGGCCGTGCTCAAATGTATTTGATAAAGTGGTTATCAAATGCTATTTGTCGAAACAGTCTACCTGGAGATCGAGCATAAATACAATTAAGCTTAATAAGGGTGACGACCACCATGCCTTATGCTTAATTAGGATATCGCGAGACAAAGGGATTAAATAGTGGATTGATATTAGGTTCAGTTGTATATTCATTCACTTTGGGTAGTCATGATGTCCTGCTAGGGACCGCTTGTGATTTATGAACACATACTACTACTAAGTGTGTTTTCATTGCCATTGTGAGATGAACCTACAGGGTCACACGCATAGACGAGCTAACGAGCTTCATGTCCAGATTCAATGAATCTAGAATGTGTCTAGGTTCGTTGTATCCGACATTTGTCTTTCCGAAAATAATAAAGTGTTTATTATTCGAATTAGAGATAGAGGGCAATTTTGGTATTTTACCTATAGTTTGGGATTACGTGGGAGTCATTATCCGATAAAGACTCCCACTACCAGCAGATTCTAGGAACGTGGGAGTTAGAGACTCCCAGCTGCCGAGAGGAGTTGGGGATGTGAGAGTTGGTTATGGGAACAAACTCTCACACCCTATATAATGATCTCTTGGCCGAAACCCTAGTGTATGATTTTTCAGCCGAAATATTACCAAGTCTCTGAAATTAGATTTCAGTTTTAGACTCTCCCTTTTCTCTCTAATTCCCGAAAATCAGAAAAGACGAAGAGCTAGCAATCGCTGCCCGTTTCCTCGCGTGGATACCGGTAGAGGGACTTTCCGCAAGGGAGATCAATCGGTAGCAACATTTGATCCAAGAAACGTCATCCTCCATTCAAGAAGTAGCTTCTTGAATCTGAAACCGTAAGTTTTTCTTGCTGCTTTTTCGAATTGTTTCATATGAGCGGATCCTTCAGGGGAGGATCCATGGGTGTTTGGAACGAGTTTCCGCCCATGAATCCCTTCATGGGTGTTTGGAACGAGTTGCCACAATAAGGGTGATTTTGGTTAGCATGTGGGGTCCAGAAAGAATAGCCAAGGGAGAAACGGGAGCCAATCGGGTGCGGCACGGCGCATTATGATACTATGTCTAACCTCGTCCAACTTTTTGATCCCTCCGTTGATTGTCTCCACATCCAATCCATCCGACGACGCGGCAACCGACGAGGAAGACGACGAAGAGGAAGAATCGAAGTCCAATTCGATCATTCGAGCTCCGTGCGCCTTGATGGATCTGTGCCTGTGGTGGGCTAGGTCTCGTGTCGAGAGTATGATGCGGGATGTGTTGTGGGTTAGGGTCTGGGCGATAAATCTAGCCATTGCCATAAGTAGAATTTGGGACTTGGAGGAAGAGGCAGAAAGAGAGGATAATGAAAAGGAAAAAAAATTCAGAGTTTGTTCATTATGGGTGAAAATCGTGTATGTCTTCCTTCTTAGTCGAATCTCTCGAATTTGATATATGATTATTTCTTTTAACCATACATACGCTTGTTAAATTGTTAGTGATTGGCACATTAATATATATATATATATATATATATATATACATACACAGAGATACAGAAGATTATTTGCATGTTTAGTATACATATAATATCTGGTCACGAATCGGGATAGTGCACAAAATGAGTAGTTTTAATAAATTAATAGAGTAAATAGTTTTTCCTGTCGCAAAAATTAATTACGAGTCATATTTTTCACAAATCGTTTATTGATGCCAAAAATGTTACTACACCGAGGATGAAGGTGGTGTTGAGTCGGAATTGAAGGGTAAAATAAGCAAACATTAAAATCAATTTCGACTAGGGTAGTGTTTTATGGTTAACCAAAATTTACTAAAAATCAAATTTTTTTTACCGGGAGTCTGTTGCGGTCGATCGGGATACATTTCCTTTGGCTGAGGCATTCTAACCATTTGTACGGTCGACCTGTGACTTATCTTGTCGACCGAATCTCCCATGTTTCTTGCAATAGAATGCAATTTTGGTACCCATTTTCTTATGGGTCCTTGGGGGTTAGTTTTGGGGATCTTTTCAACCCAAATAGACTTTGCACCTCTTTCTATTCTTTTCTTATATTATTAATGCAACAAGTAGAATGATGACCAGATTTACCACAATATGAACAATTAGCATTTAGCATATTGGTATGTCGTGTTCTAGCATAAAAAGAAGTAGAGTGTGCAAGTTTATGTCGGTGCTTGTGCTCTTGACAATTACTAGCAAAATGAGCATGAGGAGCAACAAGCACATTACCAAGGATATCTTTAGCACATGTACACATATCAACATAAGTGGTTAACACATCAAATTTTTGCTTTAAGATATTAGGCTCAACAAGTTTAGATTTACCAAGTTTAGATATTAGTGTCAAGCAACTCTTGGTTTTCAAGAGACATAGCATTTAGAGAAAAAAACGCATTCTCTTTTTCATTTGATATGATGTGAAAGGAAGTAAGAAGATTATCATATTCTACTTGCATTTTAGATCTTTCATTTAGTGAGCAAGCAAGTTCATATTTAGTGATCTTGTTCTTCTTAGCTAATATTTTCAATTCATCATATAAATCAGTTAATAGCACATAAAGATCCTCCTCACTAACATAGTCAAGATCAAGGGAATGATTAGATTGTACCTCATTGCCTATAGATTTAGGACTTTGAACTTCACTTTGACCTTTATCAAAAATACCAATGCGGCATAAAGTTTGACATTGATCTTGACCTTTTCCTTCTTAGGAGGAGCTTATCCTTTGATTTCTTCTTCTTTTCTTTTGAGCATTTGATGCATTGGAAGCAATCTTTTTTGGTTGGTAGAGTCATCATTGATGGTCCTTGATGAAATCTCCACAACCATATTGTCCTTGGCACATGACTCTTTGCGTGGAGTCTTAGCTTTGCTTTGCCATTTCTTCATGAGGTTCATTTCTTTGAATTGATACTTAGATCTCTTGGAACCTACAAGGGGAAAAATGTATACTCCTCTCTGGTGGACGTAAGATGTCCATTACATCAACGGATGTTGAGAGAGTATATGGGGTAAAAAAGGAGGGGATAACACTGAATGTAGACTCATTGCCCGATGCATAATGGGCAAAGGAATACTGCCAAAACAGTTATAATGAAGAGATCACTAACAAAGCTTTCATGAAAGAGAAAGTAATGCGAGCTCAGTTGGAACAAGATGAAATAGAAAATGAGGACAAATGGTGTTCCTCTATATCTTGTTCGTAATGTTTAATGCAATATTGTCGGATACTGGCGATAGCATGAACATGAGGTATGAAAAAATATTGGAGCCATTGACCGATGCAAGAAAAATTAATTGGGCAGAGTATTTTGCAACAGTGCTGCACCAGAGCCTGGAAGCAACCAAAACAAAAATGGCTTAAGATCAGAAAAATGTAAAGGTTATAGGGAATATTCATTTCCTGATGGTATGAACTGTTTACGCCTTTAATAATTGTGAATAATATCTATGTATTACATTCTTAATAGCTGTAGTGTATATAGTTTACAATTCTTGAAAGAGTATAATGATGGAGACTGTGCATGATAAATTGTAAAATGTTAGGTAAATAGCTGTAACCTATGATTATAATAGCTATAACACATGAATATAATACTTACACTACAAAAAAAACTACTTGTTAGGACGAACTTTTCGTGATGAAGTCATTTTTCGTTACGAAGGTCTACTTTTCGTAACAAAATTCGGAATCGTTACGAAAAGTTGACCTTTCGTAACGCAAAAAATATTTGTCACTAAAAGTAGTAGTTTCGTTACGAAAGGTAAACACATTTTCGTCACGATAGGTATCAATTTTCGTGACAAACATCTTGACCTTTCGTAACGAAACAAAAATTTGTCACGAAAAGTTTCGTCTTAAAATATTTTTTTTATTTTTTTTTAAGAATAAATATATAAGTATGATATAATTTAGAATATAATTTTAATTTTTATATTTGTTTAGTCTTTATATTAAAAGTATTACTAAAAAATAGTATATATGCACCTAGAATAATTTTATTCTTATTTTTTGTAACAACTTAATACACAAATACATTGATGAAAATGTATTAATTTTAATTTAATTCATAAAAAAAAAAATCACAACACAAAGAGAAATTAAAATAACTAAAGGTTCAAAATACAAAACTTCATTATAATAAATATAATAGGAACAATAAGTAACAAATGACAAACGTAGCTCAGTGAGCAAGTGCATGACACACAAGTTGGAGGTCTTGAGTTCGATTCCCACTTCTTTGAAAATGTGGAGACTTTATTCAACATTATAGTAGGGGGGGCTCGACTCCAGTGGGTGAACTGGGGCACGGCTCAGAATCGGCTCCGACTCGGCTCGGCTCCATGGCTTTAAATTTTAAATTTTTTGTAAAACTTTTATTAACGAACTTTGATACTTTTAGTAACAAATATTTCTTTACGGATTCTCACCTTTCCAAACGAAACGATTTCGTCACTAATACCTTTAGTAACGAAAATGATGATTCGTTAGGAAAGACCTTTAGCGACGGGGCTCTCAGGACGAACTTGGTGACGAAGGTTTTTCGTTACGAAAGGTCTTTCGTAACGAATTTTTTGACGTTTCCTAACGAAAATTTTCGTTACTAAAGGTCTTTTTTTGTAGTGTTATTATGCAAAATGGAAAGTCTGTAATATAATCTACAATGGTAAGTTATAGCATAAATAGCTATTATGTTAAATGTGAGAACAATGAAAGTTTTCAACTTTTATGTAAGAATTGTAGCCTATTAGGATACTAACTGTTACACATGTAAATAATAGATATTAGTTAAATACATAATAGTTATTTATTTTGATGTAACGTTCCGTTGTTGAACAGTTTATATTTTTTGTAACACCTTATAAAACACCTTAAAACAAATTCATTATCTTGACTACGGGTCCGGCCAACACGCATCAGGACTTGCGACAACATCAAAATATTGGGACAATCAAAATGTCTTGGTTAAAATGGAAAGCATTCGGGAGATTGGGTTCTCAAATATGGATGAGGGAATTTAAGTAGGTGACAAGAAGGAAGATGAAGCAGTTCCTAGTGAACCTGTACAAAAGAAAAAGAGGAAATCCTTTTCTATACACAAACCAAAAGGTAAAGTTATGTCGACAGTAAACCGTACTCTAGAAGAACTATATAACCTGGAAAAGAAATATGAGGACAAATAATTTCAATGAAGCAACAAGAACAAACAGAGCTAACACCAGAAACAACCTTTGTTGTAGAAAGATTGGACAACTCAATAACAATTACCTATTCAAGAAGAAGGAGAGCGATGCCAGCAGAACACATCGCACCAATTCCGGAAGAAATTGCTAAAGATGAGTTGACTGCTAAGGAGCCTGAGGTATATACAAAATAGTTATTTATTACATTAATAATAGCTGTAATGTATGTGTCTTATAACTATTATTAATTTCAATGTGAATGATTTTAAATATATATTCTTTTACCGTATTTTGGATTTTCTATGATTAAATTCTATAAATAATATGTGAAATGAAAGGAACATATCAAGTGTTATGTTCACAATAACACTTTGTCATGAATATAATAACCGTAAGTTATATGAACAATAGCTATTAATTTATATTAAAATCTAAGTACACATGTCCCTTGTTGAAAATTGCAATGCTAATAGCCGTAAGTTGTGACACTAATAGTTGTAAGCTATTACACTAATAGCTATTACATATGATATTTACAATTGTCATCATTAACATTTCTGAAGTTTATTAACATCTAAATAACTCCTAAAATACAGGTTCATTATCGTACTAAGGAAGATAATACCTGATAAAATAATAGTTGTAATGATACGGGATCATATATGAAGCTTAAAGAGGTCATTTGGAAATGACCTCATCAACATTCCAAATACGAGCTTCCAAGTAAAGCCTTTGTTCCAAGTGTTGAAAGTATCTATTATAAAGGTTCAAGAGTTAAAGAAGCCTTCAAATAAAGCTAGACACAAGGATCAAAGCCATCTAATAGCATTTGAAGGAAAGATACATAATTGGAAGGAAAACGGTTGAAAGGGTATTTTAGTCCTTTGATAATTAAAGTCTATTCTAGAGTCTAATTATATTTCAGATTTATTATATTGTTTAATTAGCCATGTTGGCCGAAATAAGCTAGCTAAATAATAGGACATGTTGTCCTTGATGTTAGGTAGTGTTTTTAGTTATCTAGGAGTTATAGAGTCCTAATCCTTAAAGGACTCTTATTTGTGGGTTATTTTTGGACGAAATTCCACTCTATTTAAGAGGGATTTCAGCCATGATATTAGTTAGACTGATATATTGATATTTTGATTTAAGGTTATTCCTTAGTTACTTTGTGTTTGATTCTCTAGGTAGAATTCATTCATGTTTGAGTTACTGTATCAATAAGTTTGGTTTATACTTATTGTGGTGTTTCAGCCCCCATTGATATTCAACCTTGCGGGAGAAAGGTTGTTTATATTCCCCCCATAAACTGTTCAAGATAGAGAAAGATCGGGCATTCAAGCCGAACCTTCGTATTCGTACAACGGTTTCGCATCAGGTGGTATCAGAGCAAAAGGTTGATCTCTATCTTGGTGTATCTTTATTGCTTTATTTAAATTTTTTTGGGCAGAAAAATTCAAAAAAAAAATTTACTGTTTACGGATTACTATTCACGTCACTGTTCACAGCACTGTTCATCCGAGAGCCAAATCAGATTTTCGGGTACTGTTCACGCTACTGTTCATCCGAACAAAAAATCAAGAATCAAGAATCAAGAAAATCAAGAAACGTCAATATTGATTCGAATTTCTAGGGGTAGTCGGGAGTTCAAGAAGATCAACTTTCAAGTAAATCAAGAAGTTTAAAGACTCCATCTTTTTAAAGATTTCAACAAATTCATGCAAAGATGTGGCAACCATTTGATCATGAAGATGACAACTTTGATTATGATGATAAAAGGTATGGCTTCCCACATATAACAAAATCAAGATATGATGATTCTTGTTTTTATCCATATGAGCCGCAAAGGGATCCAAAATTTCAGCAAGTTGGCAACCCTATTGGTGCAATCAAGATTCCATCTTTTGAAGGTACGAATGAGCCGGAATTATTATTTGAATGGATACATAAACTTAATGATATGTTTGCTTGTCATGATTATTCGGAGGGTATAAAGGTAAAGATGGCAGCCAAGGGATTTTTTGGTAATGCATCAAATTGGTGGCAAAGAATCTGGTAGAAACGTTTAAAAAGTCTGAGAACCTTATTCACCCCCCTCTAAGGTTCTCCCCTTCGGGTATTTTATCACTAAGAAGTCTCCACTCACAAAGAGTGTTTGCCTCAAAAAGAGGTCTTTTGCCTACACATAGGACTTATAAACACTCACCAAGAGTGAAGCTCTCAAAGAGCTTTTTTCTAGCTTACAAAGAACTAATTTTCAACTAATGAGAAGGTTGGGTATCCAATCTCTTTGTAAGGAGATTTTACAATAAGCTCACTTTTACAAATCCCTCAATTGGATTGAATATACAAATGGAAGTTCAAATCACTCTTTAATAATAAAAGATAGATGAAGTTTAAACTCAACACAAATGCTTTGAATGATTTGGAAATTAAGCACAAAAGTGTTTGCTTGTGTGTTTAGAAAGTGTCTATCCCTATGCCCTCTTACGACCTAATTAGTTATGAAAAATTCAGTTTTAAAGTTTTTTATAGGGAAAGAATACACAAGCTTTGTTAGATCGGGTAACTAATATATTTTGAGATCGCTGGAAAAATTGAACAATTTATTATTTGATCCATCTGACTCGTTCTAAAATAGTTCCTGATAAGAAGTTAATCTTTCTCTTTCAAATGATCACTCCTAGCCTTTTGGATCTCTCCATTATGCTCGGTCATCTTGTTGGAGGTAGAGATTACCTATATTACCTGCTTCTGCTGTTACAGTCCCCAACCTGGCGGTTCTTTGTTAACTTACCCACATTGCTTAGGTGATAAACATAGGAATGGGTAAGTGACTTACCATGAACATGTAGCCTTCATCTTGTTATGGGTTTATCCGTTCATGGTATGTACTAGTTTCGTAGGAGTTGTCCTCGAGTATCAGCATTACGTAGCCTTTATTCTGGCCGCACATATTTGCGGGCTAGCTAATTTGATCCTTATCTTCCTCTATAGAGTTAAGTTCTCCTACTAATATGGCATGTTGAAAGTACGCCAAACCGAAACTGTTTAGGGTCCATTGTGGATATTACAATTATGACTCTACTAACATTTACCTTAATTCAGATTTGATCACCTTCCTGGAGAAACTAAGCAAGATTGAGGTCTAGTGTCATGTTACCGCCTCATGAAATTTATGGTTGATCATAACCTCAGAGTTTTTAACATAGTAAAATTCTTACATTTGAGTCGTGAAAGATCATGTTCTCTCCCATCCCCTTTCCGAGACTAATATTTCTATCATGGATTATCGAGAACTCTTCCACACCACCCATAACCAGACACATTAACAGAAATCCGGTCTCACTTGTTGGTGACCAAGGAACTCTTTAGTGACACCGGTCCTTCTGCTTGTTATAACAACACTACTTGGGAGCCCTACCATCTTCGTTTCTTTACCAAGTTATTTGACATGATCCAAGATATCACGGTTGATCCTTATCACAGTGGATCATTCACTGGTCGGCTTTGTTTTTTAATCTGAAGAACTTTAGATTCTGGCAAACAGGACGTAGGTTCGGACAAAGAATTTTTTTAATACCCATTTATCTCCGACCCATCGATCATTGATTCCTTCATGAGTTGGTGGTCTTGTCTCAAATGCTCATTTAAACACCCATACAGAAGCTTTCCTAGAAAAGTTTTGTGACCCAACATTTAATAACCCAATACCTCAGATGAGTGAGGATTCAGGATCAACATATTCCAAACTCCCTATTTCCTCGAAAGCCTCTCTCTCAGGAACCTTTGTCCCTTCTTTCTTCAATACCTCCCAGGTTACTTACAAGGTTGGTGAAGGTCCTTCAGTTGTTGGTGACAAACAAGACGAAGTGCCTATTGCCGTTCTTCTTACGAGGAAGTTGCATGATGCCCAACCACTTCTTTTTCTAAATAATTGGGTAATCCTATTATCACTTTTCATTGACCCTCTCTAATTAACATCAACCTCATATGTGATCGTTTGCAGGAAAAAAAAAAAAGGGCAGGACATGTGGCGGCTTTTGAGGATGGCCTGGTACCGTCCATCCAATGGTCAGCGTGAATCTTCTTTCAAACCCTTCATTCCTAGGACCAGTTGGTAGATTTCTTTAAATCACCGGTCTGTAAGGTCAGCACCCCTTCTTTTTGTAAGAATATGGAACTTTTTCTGGAAGCGTCCAAACTGCGTTTTCTTAATGACAATGGGGTTCAAGACTAAATATTGGATTCCTTGGAAGCTGTGAAGATGTGTACTGATTCTCTGATAGTTCCTCAGTCGTTTTGGGATGGTGTTCTAAGATGGTGGTAGCAGTTTCTAAATTGAAATTTGAGCATATTTTTCATTCATCTCGTTGGACCAGGTCACTCCCAGATTGTCTAAAATAGAGACCTTCACTGCTAGGGATGCTAAACAGGGGAATGATTTTGATGAGGCATCGTCTTCTTCATCTAGAATCAGGGAATGTCTGACAAAGAATGAGGAAGAAGAAGACAGGATAAAACGGAGATAGACAAACTCAAGGCATGCTTGGATTGGATTGAGGTGGGAGATTCAACTAGACCTTGATAAGAGCCAAGCTCTGGAAGATAAATAAGGACTATCATTTGTGAGACTCAAGAAGTTCGCAAGTTTTTGTCAACGTTTGGTTCGTAATCTTAGCAAGCTTGCTGCCTTGAATGCAATGAAGAGAGAAAATTTCTTTTGGGACAGCCGCCATAAGATCAAGTTAAAAGGTAAGTACAATATAATTTCTACTTTCTATATTCCTAACTTGCTCCCTTTTATTCATTTTTCGTGTGTAGCAAGTAGTTGCTATAATAAAGGACATGTTGTCCATGTGTTAGTTAGTTGGTTAATAAGAGTCCTAATGCAACTAGGACTCTTCATAGATTTGGTAGTTACTTTTATTTTAGCCACCAAGATAATAGGAACATGTGCCTATTATCTTGTTTAGGTAGTTACTTGATAGCAAGTTGTTATTCAAGAGTCCTAATTCTTCAAGGACTCTTATTTCCTCTTCCTAGTTGATGTTGGAACCGAAATCCCTCTATATATAGAGTAATTTCGGCCACCATTATAGGGAGACTTGATATATTGATATTTTGATTAAGGTTAATCCTTTGATACTTGTTTATGAACTTCCGGTTGAATTTCATATTCCATTAAGTTACTGTATCAACTAGTTGGTTTCTCTAGTTGTGGTGTTTCAACCTCCATTGATACATAGCCTTTCCGGGACTGTGTTAAGTATATTCCCATAGAAACTATTCGAGATAGAGAAAGATCTTCTTTTAAGCCGAATCTTGATATAACCCATCAAGGTTTCGCATCAAGTGGTATCAGAGCAAAAGGTTGATCTCTATCTTGGTGTACCTTACGTTTTCAAATTTTTTTCTTGTTTGCTTGGAATAGACCGAGAAAGATAACAAAAAAATATTTACTACCATACGCAAAAGCCACCCGGAAGTAAAGAAATTGGCAGCCGGGTTATCCTAGACACGGATCAAACCAAAAGCAAACTTCCTTGTCCGCTTGGACACAAAGGAATTGGCTCTTGTTCCCTCTTGTTCTTGAATTAGTCGTCATCAAACTCATTAAATCAAGGTAATATCTTCCTGACACGGAGTTCTTGATAAAGGCGGCCAAGAAAAGGGTAAGTCTAAAGGTATAAGGTAAAGAAAGAAATCAAGAAAACAAGGTTTTCAAGATTTTAAATTTTCGGTTACCGTTCACAACACTATTCATCCGAAAATTCAAAGTCTATTTTCAAGAAATCAAGAAGCGTAAATGTTACAATTTTTTTAACGATTACTCTTATTCTTTCTTTCTTAACTTTTTGAATAGGTCAAGATAGGATTTCTTTCCATCTTTTTTTCAGCCTTCCATCAACAAAACAATTCAATTTACCTAAATCATCTAGAGTTGGAAGTTCTTGACAAGTATTTTGTGGGATATTGAGAGAATAAAAATCTGATTACTATTCACTGATTACTATTCACAGATTACTATTCACATACTACTATTCACAGATTTTGTGAAAAGATTCAATTTTTAATATCTTTTTCGACTAATGATTTTTGTGTGAATTTTTCTTTGCAAAGATAATGTCTTTTGATGAAGGTACTTTGCAGCAAGGTGCCATGGATATTGATGAATCACTACAACATACAATGAAAACAATAATGCAATCCCTCAATGACATTAAAAGGCCACCTAGAAGAGGCAAAGCCGTGAATGTTGATGATAATGGGTTTCAAGAATCCAATAAACCACCTTTGAGAGACAATTTTCGGCACAAAGTTGATAATGTTCAATACCAGCCGAGAGCAAATCATCAAGATCACAGGTATGATCCGAGATCATTTGTTCATAATGAAAGATTTGAACCGAGAGCAAACCATCAAGATCAAAGGTATGATCCGAGACCAACTGCTCACAACCAAAGGTATGATCCGAGACCATTTGTTCATGATGAAAGATTTGAGCCGAGAGCAAATCATCAAGATCAAAGGTTTGATCCAAGACCAAATGCTCACAACCAAAGGTATGATCCGAGAGCAAATGTTCAAGATCAAAGGTATGATAATAATCTTGGTGCTATTAAGACCAAGATCCCTCCTTTCTTAGGTACTAATGACCCTCAATTATTTTTAGATTGGACACGAAAAGTTAACCATGTTTTTTATGTTCATAATTATTCGGAAGAGAAAAAGGTCAAATTGGCAGCCATGGAGTTTGGAGAATATGCATCAATTTGGTGGGATAATGAGATCCATGAACGGAGAAGATCGGGGCAAAGACCAATTGATTCATGGGAGGATATGAAAGCGGTCATGACACGACGATTTGTACCTCAAAATTTTAATCGTGAGTTGTACAATCAACTCCAAAGTTTGAAACAAGGAACAAAGACCGTTATTGAATACTACACAGAGATGGAGATGGCCATGATTAGAGCAAACATCCGGGAAGATAATGAGGCTACTTTAGCTCGTTTCTTGGCTGGTCTAAATGACAAAATTAGACCCAAGGTAGAACGTGCTAACCTTCGTAATCTTATTGATATGGTTTATTTTTCTAAGCAGATTGAAAGGCAACATAAAGAGAATAGTTTAAGGGAAAAATCAGTCACTTTCCAACCTTGGAAGAAGCCGAATCCACCCCAGATTTTTTCTTCTGTTTTTCCAAGCCAAAGCAAGGGTAAAGAGATCATAAATGGTGGGAAAACAGCCACAGGGCAGTTTGGGGCAGCAAGGTCTCAAAATCCATCAAATGCAGCCAATACAAGCGTAAAATCTACTCCAAAATTTGTTCGGGAATGTTCTAAATGTGGGGGCAAAGGACACTTTGCTATGGACTGCCCTAACAAGAGTACAATGATAAAATTGGATGATGGATCGTGGATAAGTGAGGAAGAAGCCGAAAGGGCTGTTTTAGAGGAGAAAAAAGAGCGAGATAGAAAAGAAACGAGTGACGCTACCCATGAGGTACAATTCGAGGGAAAAAATGATACAAAAGCCATGAGCTTAGTAAGAAAAAAGGCAAAGTCACAAAAAGAGAGAAAAGAGTGTTTATTCATTAATCCCGAAAAGGTAGATAGGGCAATTCAAACAAAACAACTTGTTGTTTTGTTCGATTTGAATGGAACCGCAAGGAACCTTTGTACTAACACTTTTTCTTTTGCTCTAACATCTTTTTCTACATCTAGTCTTGCCATTTTTCAGAAATTTCATGAAGTCTTCCCTAAGGAGTTGCCGAGAAAGTTACTTGTTAGCATTCAAAATCCTGAAAGGTATAAACCATCTTTGGGTACAAATCAGCAAATTCAAACCCAAGGTGATTTAATTCTTGAAAAGAAGAAGGTAAGTATGTCTTTAAGTCCTTATGTTAATCCGGGAAAAATTGTACCAAAGCAAGAAAGGACTTTTAGATTATATACGGATAGTCTCGATGTTAATAACTTAATGTTTAAGTATAGACATCCGATTCCTTACTTTGATAAAGAACTTGTTGTTAGTAAAAACTGAGAGAATCATATTGAGCATCTTAGAACAATTTCAAAAGCACATACTTTGTATACTAAGATAGATAACTATGTTTATTACACTCATTCTATTAATCTTCTTAGTTACATGATGAGTTTACAAGGTATTAAAGTTGAACCGGCAAGAGTTAATACAATTGAGGAATGGCCGAATTCAACTAGCACAAATCAACATCGATCATCATTTAAGTTCGCAAGTTTTTGTCAACGTTTGGTTCGTAATCTTAGCAAGCTTGCTGCCTTGAATGCAATGAAGAGAGAAAATTTCTTTTGGGACAGCCGCCATAAGATCAAGTTAAAAGGTAAGTACAATATAATTTCTACTTTCTATATTCCTAACTTGCTCCCTTTTATTCATTTTTCGTGTATAGCAAGTAGTTGCTATAATAAAGGACATGTTGTCCATGTGTTAGTTAGTTGGTTAATAAGAGTCCTAATGCAACTAGGACTCTTCATAGAGGGATTTGTGCAATTGTTCAGGGCTTCAAAAGGAGTAGATCACTAGCAAAAGGAGAAGTGGACCTGAGAGTAGCGAACGGAGCAACAGTTGTTGCTGTAGCTACCGGGACATTTAATTTAGTTTTGCCAAGTAGCCTTATTATAGAACTGAATAATTGTCTTTATGTTCCAACTTTGAGTAGGAATATTATTTCAGTTTCTTGTTTGGATATTGAAGGTTTTGAATTAAATATTCTGAATAAAATTTGTACCATTCATAAAGTTCGTATCTTCTATGGAGATGCCTCTTTGATGAATGGGCTTTATGTTCTTAACCTCGATGAATCCATTAAAAGGCCCATCTATAACATTAATACTAAGAGGTTTAAATCCAATGACTTAAACCAAACCTACTTTTGGCACTGTCGTTTGGGCCACATAAATGAGAAACACATATCAAAACTCCATAAAGATGAAATTTTGACATCATTTGACTTAGAGTATTATGAGACTTGTGATTCTTGCTTGTTAGGCAAAATGACTAAAGCTCCCTTTACTAGACAAAGTGAGAGAGCTTCTGATTTGTTGGGCCTCATACATACAGATGTTTGTGGACCAATAAACACAAGTGCTAGAGGAGGGTTCCAATAGATATGGCTATGTCTATCTAATGAAACATAAATCAGAATTGTTTGGAAGATTCAAAGAATTTCAAAATGAAGTACAAAATCAACTTGTTAAAGTATTAAGATACTTCGATCAGATCGAGGTGGCAAATACCTTAACCAAGGGTTTGACGAAAATCTTAGAGGTTGTGGAATTGTTTCACAACTAACTCCTCTTAGCACACCACAATGGAATGGCGTGTCAGAACGGAGAAATCGCACCTTATTAGATATGGTTCGATCTATGATGAGTCAAACAAGTCTTCCAATTTCCTTTTGGGGCTACGCCCTAGAAACTGCTACATTTATATTAAATAGAGTTCCTTATAAAGCGGTTCAGAAAACTCCATATGAGATATGGACTGGGAAACGACCTAGTTTGCCATTTCTCAAAATTTGGGGATGCGAGGCGTATGTAAAACGCTTGTTATCTGATAAACTTGCCCCTAAATCTGACAAGTGTTTGTTTGTAGGATATCCTAAAGAAACTAAAGGATATTACTTCTATCTTCCATCAGAGAAGAAAGTGTTTGTTGCTCGTAAAGGTTTATTCCTTGAAAGGGAATTTATTTCCAAAGATGATAGTGGGAGTAAGATCCATCTTGAGGAAATTCAAGATCCCCAAACAACATATGAACCAAATTTGGAACTTCAAGCAAGCTCACGTGCTGATACTGAGCTTTAATCTTTGACACAAGGCCCAAGGAGGTCGAGTCGGGAACATCAACAGCCTGAGAGATATGGATTTCTCGTGACTGATGATCATCAGGTTGAACTGATTGATCAAGATGAACCCACAACCTACAAAGAGGCAATTCCCTAGTTCTGAGTCAGATAAGTGGCTAGAAGCTATGAAGTCTGAGATGCAATCCATGTACACACTTTTAAATCTCGACTAGTAGTTAAAGGTTATAGACAAGTTCATGGTATTTACTATGACGAAACCTTTTCTCCTGTCGTTATGATAAAGTCTATTAGGATTATACTTGCCATAGCTGCATATCATGACTATGAGATATGGCAAATGGATGTTAAGACTGCGTTTCTTAATGGAAACCTTCTCGAGGATGTGTATATGACACAACTTGAGGGGTTTGTTGATCCAACAAATCCTAGCAAAGTGTGTAAGCTTCAAAGGTCCATTTATGGATTGAAGCAAGCATCTCGAAGCTGGAATCGTCGCTTTGATGAACGTATTAAAGAATTCGGTTTCATCAAAAACGAAGACGAGCCTTGTGTTTATAAGAATGTAACTAATAATGCAGTAATGTTCCTTGTGCTTTATGTGGATGACATCTTGCTGATTGGAAATGACATCCCCACATTGCAAAGCGTAAAAGCTTGGTTGGGGAAGTGCTTTTCCATGAAAGACTTAGGCGAGGCTACATACATTTTGGGTATAAGGATCTATAGATATAGATCTAACAAAACGATTGCCTAAGCCGAGTGGATACATTGACAAGGTACTCGAAACGGTTCGGTTGCAAGACTCCAAAAAGGGGATTCTTGCCCATGTCACATGGCGTTAAACTTCAGCGAGAACTCAAGGACCTTCCACAAAGGAGGACCAAGAGCGCATGAGTAAGATCCCATATGCTTCGACCATTGGGTCTATTATGTACGCCATGATAAGCACTCGCCCTGATGTCTCATTTGCTTTAAGTATGACTAGCAGATATCAATCGACTCTGGGAGAGTCACATTGGGACTCGCAGCCAAGAGCATTCTTAAGTACTTGAGAAGAACTAAAGACATGTTCTTAGTTTACGAGAGGTCGAGATGAAGTCTGGTTGTAAATGGTTACACAGACGCAAGCTTCCAAACCTACGTAGATGATTATAGATCGCAATCTGGCTTTGTGTTTTGTTTGAATGGAGGTACTATGAGCTGGAAGAGCTCAAAGCAAGAAACCGTGGCCGACTCTAACACAGAAGCTGAGTATCTAGCTGCCGCTAAAGAAGCTGTTTGGATCAGGAAGTTTGTTGATGAATTAGGTGCCGTCCCTAGCATTGTGAACCCAGTGGACCTCTATTGTGATAGAACTGGTGCCATTTCACAATCTAAGGAACCTAGATCACACCAACGATCCAAACATATTCTCAGGCGTTTCCATCTGATTAGAGAGATCATCGACATAGGAGACGTTAGTATTTGCAAAGTTCATAAAGACGACAACATTGCAGATCCATTGACCAAGCCACTCCCACAGCCTAAACATGAGAGTCATACTAGGTCAATGGGATTGAGGATCATGTATGATTGAACCTAGGGCAAGTGGGAGATTGTTAGTAGTGCCCTAGGACCATTAGCACATGTTGTACGTTTTATATCTTTTGAGCATGTATTTGAATAGTTAATTTTTCTTTTGATTATCAAATATGTGATTTGATAGTAAAACTCATTAGCTTATGTAATTACTATTCTAGTTGTCCCTAGTTTTATGTAATGCTTATTTACAATGAAATAAAACTAGTATGATGGATGATTGATGATCATGTTTTAATGGTCATGTGTAATGAATACAAATCATATCATAGATGCAATATATAGGGATAGATTGTATTGGACGTGATCCGTTAGAGAAGTAATACTTCATGGTCCTTAGTCATAAGTATTACTTCCTCAATACTATTGTAGAATCCTTAGACCTTATGTCTCCATTGATTCTAGCATGAATGGAGCCACGTTTTGACTCAGTCGTGTGTTGCTCTTAATCGAGTAATCAATACGACTGATGATCGGATGTAGTGTCCTATCATGGCTTGAATGTGAGAGGCATTGTAAGGAATTTGTCCCTCTCTTATTAGAGAGAGATATCCATGGGCCCCTCAATAGGGAAAGACTATCTAAATGCATGGCCGTGCTCAAACGTATTTGATAAAGTGGTTATCAGATACTATTTGTTGGAACAGTCTACCTGGAGATCAAGCATAAATATAATTAAGCTTAATATGGGTGACGACTTCCATGCCTTATGCTTAATTAGGATATCACGAGACAAATGGATTAAATAGTGGATTGATATTAGGTTCCACCGTAAATTCATTCACTTTGGGTAGTCACAATGTCCTGCTAGGGACCGCTTGTGATTGATGAACACATACTACTAGGTATGTTTTCATTGCCATTGTGATATGAACCTACAGGGTCACACGCATAGACGAGTTAACGAGCTTCATGTCCAGATTCAATGAATCTAAAATGTGTCTAGGTTCATTGTATATGACATTTATTTCTCTGAGAATAATAAGGTGTTATTATTCGATCAGGGATTAAGGAAGGGCATTTTTGGTATTTGGTTATAGCTAGAATTACGTGGGAGTCATTATCCGATAAAGACTCCCACTACCAGCAGAAGTCTAGAGGACGTGGGAGTTAAAGACTCCCACTGCTGAGAGAGGTGTAGGACGTGAGAGTTGGTTATGGGAACAAACTCTCACACCCTATATAATCATCTCTCAGCCGAAACCCTAGGGACAACTTGCTTCAGCCGCAATTAACCAAACACACCCGAAATTAGATTTCAGATTCTGCCTTCTCCTTTTCTCCCTAATTCCACAAACTCAGAAAAACGGAGAGCTAGCACTCGCTGGCCGTTTCATCGCGTGGATGCCGGTAAGGAGTAATTCCGCAAGGGAGGACTCAAGGTGATCATTGCATCCGAGCCTTAAAGACAGAATCTTCAATTCAAGAATCGGATTCTTGAGCCAACAAATGTAAGTTCTTTTCTTTTGTAATTTTTGATTCGTTTTGTATGAGCGGATCCTTCAGGGGAGGACTCATGGGTGTTTGGAACGAGTTTCCGCCCAATGAATCCCTTCAGTCTTTCACCTAGTAGAGACCATAAACACTGCATTGAGTTGATTGAAGGTACAAAACCTGTCAAGCTTAGGTCTTATAGGCTTCCCCTTTTTCATAAATAAGAAATAGAAAAGTAAGTAGCTTAGATACTTAAAGAGGGCATAATACAGCCCAGTGTCAGCCCATTTTCCTCCCCCATTATTTTAATGAAAAAGAAAGATGGGTCATGGAGGTTTTGTGTGGACTATATAGGCACTTAAATTCATTGTTAAAGACAAATTCCCCATCCCCATGGTTGATGACTTGCTTGATGAACTAAATGGAGAAAAAATATTCTCTAAACTGGACCTTAGATCTGGATACTTTAAGATTAGAATAAGGGAACAAGACATTCCCAAAACAACCTTTAACACCCATTTTGGCCATTATGAGTTTAGAGTGATGCCATTTGGCCTTACAAATGATCCTGCTACTTTTCAAGCACTTATGAATAAAGTGTTTGGCCCTTACTTAAGAAAGTTTGTCCTTGTTGTTTTATGATATTCTAGTCTATAGTACTAGTTTAGAAGAACATGTGAACCACTTGAGGGTTGTTTTAGACTTGCTGAAAGAACACATACTGTTTGGGAAGCTTAGAAAAAGTAGCTTTGCCCAAAATAAAATTTAATACCTTGGTCACTTAGTCTCAGGAGAGAGGGAGTGAGAGCTGATCCTAAAACGATTGAGGACATGGTGAATTGTCCTGTTCCCAAAAAACAATAAATAACTAAGGGAATTTTTGGGTTTGAATGGGTACTATAGGATATTCATAAAGGGATATGGGATACTTAATAAGCCTTTAACAGCCTTGTTGAAAAAGAATGGGTTTAACTGGGGGGAAGATGTAGAAGCTTCATTTCAAAAACTGAAAAACTATGATGTGCACACCTCCTGTGTTAGCACTACCTGATTTCACAAAACAATTCATAGTAGAAACAGATGCCTGTGAGGTAGGGATTAGAGTTGTTCTAATGCAAGAAGGAAGGCATTTGGCCTATTTCAACAAAGCCCTAGGACCTAGGACTTATGGGCTTTCCACTTATGAGAAAGAACTTATGGCATTAAAAACTGCCATTAGTAAGTGGAAACATTATTTAGAGGGCCACTCTTTTGTTATTAGAACAGACCATGAAAGTCTGAAATTTCTAGTTGAAAAAAAACATTACAACTTCAGCCTAACAAAAATGGTTGTCAAAACTGCTCGGAATGACTTTTGAGGTTCAGTATAAAAGGGTGTTGAGAACAAGGCTGCTGATGCACTCTCAAGAAAGTTTGAGTGCAATGTAGTCTCCATGATTGTACCTGATTGGATTGAGGAGGTGAGGGGTAGTTATGAGGGGGATAAATTTGCTGAGTCAAACATTGCTCAGATTGCTACTGGGAAGGTTTCTAATTTTAACTACATTGAGGGGATGCTGAGATTTCAAGGGAAGATTTATGCAGGGAAACTAGGAGAAACTTCATTGAAACCATGCATAACTCTTCTTTAGCAGGGCATTCTGGGAGACAGGCAACATACATGAGACTCAGGGAAACATTTTTGTAGCCAAACATGTTGGAACATGTGAAATTGTGGGTGCAGAAGTGTGACATTTACAAGAAATGAGAACCAGAACATGTACCTTATCCTGCGCTATTACAACCCATATAATTGCCTGACAAACCTTTCTCCTATCTAAGTATTGACTTTATTGAGGGCCTGCCAAATTCTGAGGGGAATGATGCTATTTTAGTAGTGGTTGATAGGTTTACTAAATTTGGGCATTTATGGGATTAACTCACCCATTCACAGCCCAACAAACCGCCAAAGAGTTCATGGACAAAGTATTCAGAATCCATGGGTTACCTGAGAGCATTATGAGTGACAGAGATAAGAATTTCACTAGTACGTTTTGGCAAGAGTTGTTCAAAACCATTGGAGTTAAGTTAAGACTTAGTTCAGCCTATCACCCACAGACAGATGGGCAAACTGAGAGGGTTAACCAAAGCTTAGAAATGTACTTAAGGTGCTTCTCAGTACAAAGACCTCACACATGGCACAAACACTTGTTGTTGGCAGAATGGTGGTACAATTCAAGTTACCACACTACTCTCAAAATGTCCCATTTTAAGGCCCTTTATGGATACAAACCAACTGGATTTGGGGAGAACATTAAGCATAGAGATGTTGCTGAGATGATGGAAGAAATGAGAAGGATCAATGCAGTGTTCAAAGAGAATCTGAGACTGGCTGCTGAGGATGAAGCACATGGCAGACAAAGGAAAAAGTACCAACTGAGTTGGAGGGCCAAGATGCATTCATTTTAATTAAAGGCCATGATTAGACTAGTATTTTTACTATATATAGCTATTTTATGTTCTAAGAATAGTATTGATATATGATATATGTACTTAGTTTAATGAACTGAACTTATCCTCTTTTTCTTAAGTTTAATCTTACAAATTGAGCTATTTCTTACTCCATTTCATCTCCTCTTAATCCCCCATTCTTTTTATTTTCTTTTACATTTCTGTTACTTTCTTCTGATTGAAGGTCCTGAACCATAACATATTCTTCCTCGAATCTTGATCGCTGTGGTAAGATGAACAGTAAGAGAATGATTCTTTCTTTTACTTTTGACTTACCTTTTTCTTTGCAGAAATTTATCAAGAATTCAGGCTTGAAGGCTCTTCAATTCTTGATCTTGGATTTAATATCACGGCAAACAAGAAGAAAGGGGTGAACAATTACCAATTATTGAGATGAGTCTTGAAAGTACCTTGAATCAAAAAGTTTGTTTTTGGATTGTTCACTAAATAACTATAAAACTCTCGGCCAATCATCTTTTTTATACCGAATTGCTTTTTTTTTATCAACCAAACAAGATTTTTTTTCAAGAAAGCAGTAAAGGTACACCAAGAAAGAGATAAACCTTTTTCTCTGATACCAACTGATGAGGAACCTTGATTTTTGAGGTTAAGATTCAACACAAAAGGTTGAAACAGATCTTTCTCTTCCATGAAATCAGTTTACGGAGGAATATAATCAACGCGACTCCAAGAAGGTTGATTGTCAATGGAGGCTGAAACACCACAATAAGCGTAAACTAAACTTATTGATACTGTAACTCAAGAAGGAATGAAAAGGTAAAAACCTCACATTATTTTCCAAAAATATACTGTATAAAAAAAAAACCAATCTAATTAATAAGTTGGGTGAATTCCCCTTTATATAGAGGTGGAATTCGTCCAAAAAGAACCCACAATGGAAGAGTCTTATTCTAATTAGGGCTCTTCTATCTCTAGAATAACAACATTGCTATAAAAGAAACACTACCTAACTAAATGGACCACATGTCCTTTATTATAGCACAACTAGTAGTACTCGTCTATAACCACTAAAATACTTAATAATAAAAAATATAAAGCTGAAATTAATTACTAACTAAGCTTGGAAAGCAAGATAAATTCGTCCAAAATCTGGACAGCTTGTTGTATCAACTTGCACGACGATTTCGGACTCCATAACGGTAGCATCTGATCTCATGATCTCATGAAAATTCTAGATCTGCCTCTTAGTATTCAAATGCAACTTGAATCAGCTCCATTGGATATCTAGATCGGACGTTATGCTCATTACACCAAACTGTCGCAAAGCTATACAAGTTCTCATCAATCTTTCTTTGTATTAGGTTGAGTGGCAAGGATTGTTTGTGAGAGTGGTGGTTTTGGGCCTTCAATGTGTTGAAGTGGATCTTTCTTTTAATCGTAGGAGTGGTGAACCTGAAATCGAAGTATGGTTGAATGTGTTCTTAAAGCCTCTTCCTTAATTTGTAGACTAGGTTAGAGAAAGAGTTCGCATGGGTGAAGGGTTTCATGTGTGCATAAAAGGACCAGTGTGTTTGCCTTTTGCCTTGGAAGGTTGCATGAGTGTATAAAAGACTAATAGGTTGGTTTTGTCCTTTCCTTGTAAAGCTCTCTGAAGACAAGCTAGTGGAATTTGCCCAAATCATTTGGTGTGTCCCAAGGTAGTGGATGTAGATCTTTGTGATAGAACCACTCTAAATCCTTGTGTTTGATCTTCTAACACTACCTCTTTACTTTGAAGTTAGTACATTTACTTGTGCTTATATTCACAAGAACTTGATTGTATGAGTTTAGCTGTTTATCTAAGAGTTAGATTAGTTGCTTGTTATAGCTTCCATTTGCTTGGGCACATGACTTGAACTTAGTATTCTTACAAGCTTTATATATCTTGTTTTTTAAAGGAAGAAATTCAGAATCCCCACCGAATAACAGCGGAAAATAAATGGGATTCCATTTATTTACAGGATCTTTTAACAATAATGAACCAGTACCTTGTGAATAGGAATATTACCTTTATGTTAACCGAAAGAGCCAAAAAAATTCCCGGAGTTTTCTACTTTGAATCACTAACGGCAGAGTATCAAACTCCCGTCTCTACCGGTATCCACATAATCAACCTAGTGCTTGTTCGTCACACCTTGAAGACGATCTTCGGGAGCTTCGGTGATATTAAATGGACAATGCACAAAATCGGAAAAATGCGACATAAGAAAAACGATTTTTCTGCTCTTTACTGTTCTTGAGAGTGTGTTAGAGAGAGAGGAAAAATTATGAAATTTTTCTCTTGCTACACTCGTCTGAGATAGAAAAAAGAATAATGAGAAGTGAGTAAATGATGAACAATTCATCATGTGATGTTAGTGGAATCACTCAGTAACTCCACCTTCCCATTTTACTCTTCCCACTACTCCCTTCACACACACAATCCCTCACACTTCTATATATCCGACTTCTCTTGGTCCAACCAGTCTATTGGACCGGATTCCTGGTTCAATGGTCCGGTTCGGTTCAACTAGACCGGTGTGTTCCAAAAGCACCGGTTCAACCAGATCGGTTTGATTAATCCAGTATTAATCTGCCTAATCCAATTGAGCCTTCTCAATCTAATTGTGCACTTATATCAAATGTAAACTCCAACAAGCCCACTCCAGTTGATATAGTGTCGACTCTTTAGGTATTTTCTATGTTGGCCGTGACAAAATTTGTCAACAGTAATGAGAGGTATCTAGCAACACATCATTACCCTTAATTCACAAATAGTCCGGTGATTCAAGCAATCACAATTATGATCTTTTGTACTAATCCATTTGTCCTCGATAACTTGATTGAACACAAGTCACGGAGAATGTCACACTTATATAGTTCAATCAATCAGTTTCATGATTCGCTAGTAGACTAATCAAGTGACATTAATATCTCGTATTAATTCATTTTGTTCATCGCCATGAATTAGTCTCACTCCATCAAGGGGCCCAAGATATCACTCCTGTTATATATGAGGGACAAATCCTCTATCTATCACACCTCACCCTAGCATGATACATAAATACGCCCAACAAATGCATTTATATCCCATCAAGTTACAGACGGTGTTTGACACCATCAAAGCATACCATTAGCCAAGTAGGAAATCTCGTGTGATCTCAAGTCGAAGGATTCAGATACAAACAGAATCATTATAAGAACACTTTGACATTCATATAACAATCCGTGAAGTGTTTTTATAAGAGGGTCAATCTAGTATCAAATACCTATGTGTTTCACTTAATATCACCATATTTAATCACAACACATACTAGGCTCCACACATTATTGTTGTCCTCAACATTCCACAATAATGATTGACTAGGGACATTTAGAATAGTTCACTGTAACAATTACATAAGTATCTAAGGACGTTATTATGTTTTAATACATTTACACAACCGTAAATCAAAACAATAATAATATAATTCTTGCCTTTATTATTTCATCACATGAAAAAAAAATACAACAATCTCCCACTTGCACTAAAGAAAACAACTTTGCCTTTTAGTTCATATTGTACATACGAACTATCTCCAAGGCCAGTCCTTTTGGTATCTAATACCCATGCTACGTGTGATGATCATGCTGTTGTTGTGTCAGCGGCTTCGTCAATGGGTCAGTGATGTTATCGTCCGTATGTACTTTGAAAATACTCATATCTCCTTTATCAATGATCTCACAAATCAGGTGATATAGTCGTAGTATATGTTTGGACCTTTGATGACACTGTGGTTCCTTTGACTGATATATGGATCCATTCACAATGGAGATCAATCGCATTAGTAACGCTAGGTACCACACCAAGTTCAGCAATGAACTTTCGGATCATAACCTCTATAACAATATCTAATGCACCTATATACTCAGCTTCAGTTGTAGAAGTGTAATATATAATCCGACTGCAATTTAAAGTCGTCTCTATCGGTTTGGAAACTAGCATCAGAGTAACCACTTACTATGAGCTCATCTTCCCCACCATAGATTAAGAATGTATCATTAGTCCTTCGCAAGTACTTAAGGATGTTCTTGATGGCTATTCATTAACGTTCACCGAACGTTGACTGGTATATGCTCGTTATACTTAAAGCATATGAGACATCTACGAGAGTACACAACATGGCATACATGATAGATCCAATTGCCGAATCATATGTAATCTCACTCATGTTCTTTCTCATCTAGTGTCTTAGCATATTGTTGTCTTGAAAGAATAGAACCAAGTGCTATAGGACAAAGACCCTTTTTTGACTCTTGCATGCTAAACTGATTTAGCACACTGTCTATATATGTACTCTGACTTAGGCCAAGGAGTCACTACAAGAGTAAAGACATTCAGTGACATCTATTTTGTGATGATATACCATTTTGTCACAAATTAATAAGAGGTTTATTGTGACAAAATATTTTTTTGTCAATAGTGTAGGTACTAATTGTGACAACTTACATGTTTGTCACAGTTGTAGTGTTAATGGTGACAATTAAAGTCATTCATAATTAAGTTGTCACTATTACTATATTAATAGTATCGTAATTAAGTTTTGTCACTTAAATTTTGTCATTAACAACATATGCGCTCTGGCACCAATATTTTTTAGTGGGGATGAAACTCAGTTGTGAGAAAAATTGTTTTGCTCACTAGTATTCTAATTTATTACGCCTTTTTGTGATGAAAATTTGTGAAACTAAAGTTCAATAAATTAGTGTTAGTTGAAGGTGGACACAAATAAGAGGTTTATTGTGACAAAATTTGGATGCTCACTATTGTTTGTACTAGTGGCGATGACTGATTTGTTTGTTACTAACGCAAGTTGTGATGATCAGTGTTTTCCATAGTTAAAGATATCATTATTAGTGTATTACTGCTGTCCTGTTTTTTGTTATTAGATTTTGTCACTAATATAATATGAACTATGGCGTTGTTGATCTATTGGTGGGTGGAAACTTATTTAGAACAACTTGTCTTTCCCGCTAGTATTTTCATTTGCTTTGACGAAAATTCCTTTTGTCACTCAAAACGTTCACTATTGTTGCCGAAGTTTTGGGTCACAAAAATGTTAATCAGTTAGTTTCATTGAATATTGTCACCAAAAGAAGAAAAAAGAAAAAGGAAAGTGGTATTTCAACGGAAATTGATGGAAAGTATAAATATTTTTTGTTTTTGTAAAAAATATTAAGAGTATAAATATACAAGTATATATATTCTATAATTTAGAATATAATTTTAGTTTTTATATTTGTTTAGTAATACATTAAATTTATTACTAAAAAATAGTATCCATATAGAATAATTTTATTCATATTTTGATAACAAATTCATATACAAACACATAGATTATGTTTCTGAAATATATTTTGAAAGAAAAATTAAATACATTTAATTTATTTAAAATTAATGAGAGTGTATTAATTTTATTTTTATTCATGAAGAAAAAGAAAACAAATCACAAAGAGAAATTTAAGTACGTAAATGTTAAAAAAAAAAATCCATTATGATAAATATAATAGGAGGAACATCAATTAACAAATTATCAACTAGCCTAGCGGACAACCACACGACATACAAGCGGAAGTCACGGGTTCAATTCTCATCATTTAAGATGGAGATACTTTATTCTACAATATTCAAAGGTGTCTTGACTTGGCGGCTAAGGGAGAGACTGTATTCTACATTATTCAAAGGTGGCTTGACTTGGCGGCTCAACGGCTACTCGGCTCGGCTCTGTGAGGGGTGGGAGTTGACTTAGCCTAAACTAATTGACATGATTTCAAAAATAATTAGTTACGAAGTAGTTGTCACAGATTTGAGTAGTATGCGTGACAAAATTTGGCCAATATTAACTAGTATTATCACCACGTTCTGTTACGAAAAATTCAATTTTTTGGGCGATCTACGAGCTCTATTAGACCTACACAATTCTTGTGTTTCCGAGACTGACTCCACAACACCTTGTGTAGCTTGTTCCAATTCCACCTAGACATTTGTGCCTGGAATCTCACCAAGTTCTGGAACTTCATTAAGTTGCACGTGCCTACCACTTGTTTTCCCATAAAGGAATTCCCTTTCAAGAAACACTCTGTTATGATCAACAAACACTTTGTTCTGGTTAGGGATGTAGAAGTAGTACCCTTTAGTTTCATTAGGATACCCCACAAATGTGCATTTGACCGATTTTGGTTTGAGCTTGTCCAAAGCTAGATGTTTAACAAACGCCTCACAACCCCAAATATTTATGAAAGACACACTAGGACGCCTCCCAGCCCATATATGATATGGTGTCGTTTCAACAGATTTAAATGGAACTATGTTCAGTGTTAAAGCTAATGCTTCTAAAGCATGTCCTCAAAATAAGTTTGGAAGGTTCGCGTGACTCATCATGGATCGAACCATATCTAATAGAGTTTGATTTCTACTTTCAGATACACCATTCCATTGTGGAGTAGCTGGTGGAGAAAGTTGTGAAACAATTCCACAACCATTTAGATAATCACGAAATTCTTGACTTAAGTATTCCCCATCTCGATCGGATCGAAGTATCTTTATACTTTTGCCAAGCTAGTTTTATACTTCATTCTTATACTCTTTGAACTTTTTAATGGCCTCAGACTTGTGTTTCATAAGAAACACGTATCCAAAACAACTATAATCATCAGTAAAAGTAGTTACATATAGATAACCATCTCACACATGGATATTGAATGGACTACATACATCACTATGTATTAGTTCCAATAAATCCTTTGCTTGTTCTCAAGTTCTAGTAAAAGGAGAAGCAATCATCTTACCCATTATACAAGGTTCGCATGTATCATATATTTGAAATGAAATTATTCAAACAATCCATCTTTATAGAGTTTGGAAATGCAGTTCTCATTTATACGCCCAAAGCGACAATGCTAGAGGTATGTAGGATTAGACTCTTTAGTCTTTATCTTCTTTGTATTTATGTTATAACCCGATGAATCAAGATGTAACAAATATAAACCATTCACCAAAGTAGCACTACAATAAAAGATATCATTTAATGATAACGACGTTCGTTGGTTTTTAATTGTAATACAAAAACCCATCTTGTCCAAACAAGAGATTGAAATAATATTTTTAGTTAAAGTAGGTACATAAAGACAATTGTCTAATTCCAGAACCATTCCTGATGGCAAACAAAGACTAAATGTTCCTACAGCTAATGCAACAACTCTTGCTCCATTGCCAACGCGTAGGTCCACTTCGCCCTTTGCCAACTCACTACTCCTCTATAGCCCATTTACATTCATGTAAATGTGAGACCTACATCCAGTATTTAATACCCATGAGGAAGTAGTAGTAGACAGATTGATCTCAATAACTTAATTACTTGAGCCAAAAGCAACATTTGCTCCCTTTCTAAGCCTTTTCCCTGCAAGATAACTTGCGCAGTTTCTCGACCAGTGTCCTTTCCCTCCACAATAGAAACAAATTTCATCTTTAGCCACAACGCCCATGGCTTTCGGTGCCTGAAGTCTCCATTGGCTTTCATATGAATGTAAAAAAACGTGCTTTGGATTGTACCTTATGTCATTTGGTTGATTTGTTCATTCTAAGTATGATGTGCTTTTTTAAGAACCCTTGTTGAGATTTATGACATGTTTTTAGAATTTATATGCATATTCTTGATGCTTGTCATAATCTTTTGTGGTTGTTTTTATGTCATGATATGAGCTAACAACTTTGTTTTCATATGCTTTATCTTGTTTAAAAACTTTTTTGCCATTTTCTAAAAGGTCTAGAAATATGATCACCTTAGATGTTTTTCAATGTTTTTATCTTCAAAGATCCTAAGGTGTGATTTTTAGCACTTTGATGTTTTTAAAAGGTTATACATTTATTCTTACTTTTTTTTTTTTTTTTTACTATTTCAAAGTTGTTCATGATGTTTGGGAAGTGCTTTAAAATCATTTAAAAGACATTTGGCAATATTTCAAAAATCATGAAACACCTTTCTGCCACAACCCCGATCACCTATTGGTTGATTCCGGTTGACCGAATGGCACGGACAGAGGTCTTCTGAGGTTTAAACTCTGGTCGACCGAAGTCCTGCTTCAAGTTTTGAAATGGTGTTGTTTTATGCATATCAGTTCTAATATTTTGATTTACAAACTTCTTGGATGTTGGAATCATTTCAGTATTTCTTAAAACCTTCCATATCCATTTACAAAACATCTCAATCAAAATTGGCACATCTTAAGGGGGAGCTTTCTTAAGTGTTTAGATTTTGAAAAACTCAACAGTCCCTTAGTATCTTTTGATCTTCAAAGTAAAATCTTTCATATGTGCCTTTTTAGTCGAAATCCAGAGATGATGGAGATTGCTTGATCTATATGCTCTTTGAGCCTTCTTTTGATAGAGTATACTTGATGAGAACGGTTCTTGGAGCTTTTACATGACAAATGTGCCTTATTATGCCTACATCTTGGAGGTCCAGTTTCCTTGGAACTTCTTCTATATCATGATATATCTCTTATCTACTTTTTTAGTTTGTTGATAGTTTGTACTTGATAAGTATATTCCTTGGAAAGTTTTACATGACTCGTGTGCTTCTTATAGCCTTATTCTTGGTTGTCATGTTACCTTGGGATTTCTTGTATATAATGCTATATTCTTTTCACATTCTGTCGTATGTTAAAGGAAGGTTGTGCTTTTTTTTCCTGCATTTACCTATACTCCTTCCTTATAGTGATATGAGCTTAATTCTTATCATTTTATATCACTAGTTTTGATGGATTATGTTTTTAATGATCATATGTCTCCATCTCTTTTGGCCATCTATTGTTTGTGAATGTGATACGCATAATGTTTTTCTTACGTGGTTGCATGTCTTGTAATTAATTTTGTGTGATATATTTGTAATTACATGTTTTATGTGTTGTACGTTAGTTTTATAAGAGATTAGAGGTGTATTTTATGATTTGGATATTGTGGGACTTGAGTGTGGATGTTAGGAAGTTGAGGGATTATTTTGTAGGGAGATGTAGGGTTATAGCTGGAAAAAAAAGAAGAAGAGGGGAGTTAGAAAAAGAGAAAGGAGAAAAAGAAGAGAGAAAGAAAAGCTAGAAAAATAAAGTGTTCTGAGGATATTCCATACTTGAAGTAGTAAATGGAGGCTGATCGACCCCATTTTTGTTTCTAAAGTTAAAGGGCTTGTAGGTATACGACTGGCCAGTGAAGGATTTTCATTTCGAGTTTCCAGTAGACAGGAAGATATGTTTGAAGTTGCTAATTTTTCTTGAATTTCTGCACTTGTATTTATTTGCTAAGATTTCAAGTAAGGATCTTCACTCTTGTATTTTATATACTAAAACTCATGAAATGTGTAGTTTAAAGTTCTGGAAATTTGTGTTGGAAGGATTTAAAAACAAGTTTTATTGCATTTGATGAAATGTTAAATTAATCATTCTTGTGTTCTTAAGCATTGGATCAAATTGCGTATGTCATTGACTCATAAATGTTATGTATTACTTGGAGTTGTCACTGGCTTTAAGCTCTTGTTTAGAATCGACCTCATTGCAGGATTCATTCAATTGCATGTGTGTGTTGTCGTTGAATCCGGGAGTTCACGATTCTCTATCTCTGTCTCTTAGCTCTCTCCTAATTAGGATTATAAATTAGGGACTCCATCGGTCATTGTGGAGACCACGGTGGTGGGCAAAGACATAATATGAATGACTCCTTAAACTCTGAGCCATTCGTTCAGGGGACAGTACTGGACCCATGTATGGCATACTCTGATACATTTCCCATCTTGATTATAAGTTGGGGACAGTTGTAGATTTTTTTTAGAGTTTTGAATAGTCAATTAAGCTCGGTCATGTGATTTGTTGAGTCATAACATGAATTATATTCGAATTGTCTAACATTGTGTATGTCCGTATGTTGGTATGAACAACACATGGTGTTTGTGTCACATTTCCGATATATAAATATTGGATTTCGACGGTATGGTTTATAGCTTACTTGTTCTTGTTTTGGCATTGTTGTTATATGTGTATTTGAGTCTTTTTGGATTAGGAGTGCTGGATTTCAGAAATTGACTTTTTGCATGTGTATTTGTACTGAAAATCTAGATTTATGTAGGTTGTGGACGAATGGATCGTCCTACCATTCGTCCTCAGCAGAGTCCGGCAAAGTACTAGGAGCTACTACCTTGTTGTGGACGATTCTTGCAAACAAATTGTTTGTCTGCGGCTTTGTCTGCGGGGTGTGCGGTCGACCAATGCGGACATTGCACATCATCCGGGGATTTGGTCTTTTTTTATGTGGTGATACCGCGAACGATGCTTCATCTGCGGCATTTGTCCAGGGTCTTTGTTGGCTAGTTTTAAGTTCTGTTCTGTTCTCTGACCATGGCTAGTGTGTTGTGGGTCTTGTGCAGTGTATTAGAATTGTGGTGTCATGGTGTTATTTCCGGTTTGCGTCAAGTGCTTTCAAAAGGTCTTTTGGAAACGGAATACTTTTGTGTTTTATTTGATATTTCATCCCAAGAGTATTGGCTCATGTCTTTAATTTTTTTATGTTTGCAGACGATGATATATCTGATGATGTTCATGACGAGGCATGGGCTCGGGATTGTTATGTGTGATCTCTAATCTGATGTAATAGTTGGACTAGTTTATTTACTATTTGAACCTTAAGTTTGTAATGACACTTCATATTGTTGAATTCTTTTATTCTAATGTTAAAAGTTTGTAATACAATAATAAGGATATCAAACTGTTAGATTTCTTTTAATTAATGATATAACTTGGAAGTTTATCTTTCTGCTCTGGGTTATGTGCCTCATTGGCATATGAGGTGCTGCTTGGTCATCACCCGAGCAGGGGGTGTGACAGGGAAGTTTGTGCTCACTTTAATTGATTGATAACTTCCTTTTATATGTGGCTTGATAAGCTTTCATTGTTGATCTCACTTTTCAACATCACCTTTGTAGTTTGGATTGATTACACCTTTGGGAAATATTCTTAACCAACTACTTGAGGAAAAGACTTGATCATTTTCTATATTTCGTACTCTTCTCATTTTTTTTACTTGATAGGTGATGATATATGTTTGGTATGTAGTTGTGGCATTTTGGATATGCCTTGTGATGAATTGTGCACGTTTATAAGGCTTCTGCCAAAAGTCCAGTTGACCGGACCTGATGCCTCGGCTGACCGCGTGATTCTTTTCAGTTTTGTGTTTCTTATTCCCTGAGCACAATCCTAGGGAGAGTTTTATTAGTGAACTTTATCTTATACCCCCCATATATGTTATATGTGCTTACTGGTTTCTCATATTAGCATCATCACATATTTTGTTGGATATATTCTTCTTGCATATCTTGTTTTAGCCCACTTGTGTGCTCTATATGGGTGTGTAAAATCTTAATAAGTGAATTTTTTGCATCTACATCCCTTGTTCTTTTAGATCATGTGCTTCATTTATCTTTTATATCTTTTGATCTCATGTTGTTTTGCTTAGCTTGATGCCTTAGTTGTTATATCTGCTTTGGATAACCATTTCTTGAAGAGGAACGTGCTCTATAGTGTTATATTACACTTCCTCTTGTTTTTGTGTTCTGATACATATGCTCATCATAGCTTATACTCATACATGGTATCACATCCTTTGTTAGCTTTGTTTTTAATTTGACTTCATCTTGTTATACCTAACTTTTTTTTTGGTAAAAAGGGGAGATTGCGCTTTAAAGGTTTTATTCATATATCTCCTTATGTTTTATCTTTGGTTGTTGATTCATGTTTGAGCCATATGATCATCTTAATTTTATATTTCATTATGTGATCTCTTTCTTTTGATATCAACCAAGCTTAAAACCTCTTCAAAAAGATCATCTTTAAAAGCTTATTTACATTTTACGTTAAGCATCATCTCATGGACAATCATATTTAATCTTAAATGGCCTTTTAAACATGATGAACTTACTTAGCTTTAAAGATTTCATATTATGGTTTTAACCTTTTATTTGATCAAATAACGAGTATGCCACTGTGGTGATAGCTTTAAAACGATAAAGAGATTAACTGTTTTTACTATGGTGATTGTACCTTGGCTCCAAAAAGATTCTCCATACTTGTTCTAAAACTTATCCCTCCCTAAAGTTTTTTGTTTTTAAACATTTGGATCCCTATTTCACAAAAATTAGGAGAAAATGCTTTTCATATTGGCGTTGTGATCAAATTTTTTTATTTTGACAAAAAGTGGGAGAAAAAGTAGCATTTAGCATTGCAAATGTGCCATGAAAAGGTATTTTACAAAAAGAGAAAGCTAAAGAACCTTGGAAAATGAGAGATATAAGAGATTCTTTAAAAGAGGGGGAGTAGAGTATTTTTTTTTTCCAAACCATATACTTAACTTGATCATTTGCATTCTCTTGATCATGTTTATATGCTTAATTGCCTTTACCCTTTTGTTATATTATTCTCATTTGCATCAACGTTTTGTCATCTTCAAAAGGGGGAGATTGTAAGCCTTAAGGGCTAATGTGATCAATCTAGTTTTGATGATAACAAACCATTAAGAGGTTCTCATGTTTGTGTGAGCATGTGTCTTGATGAGACTATCTATTACTCACACTTTCATTGATGAAATGGTAATATATATTCTAGGAACCTCAAAGGTGTCATCCTACAAGAAGAAGCTGAAGGGATTCATGGGCAGAAACTCGTTCTAAACACCCATGAGTCCTCCCCCGAAGGATCCGCTCACACCATAAGAATCGAAAAAATCTTGACAGAAACTTACTTTTCGGGTTCAAGAATCTGATTCTTGAATGGAAGTTGCTGTTTCTTGGATACGTTACTGCCACCAATGGATTTCCCTTTACGGAATGTCCCTCTACCGGTATCCACGCGACGAAACGAACAGTGATTGCTAGCTCATCGTTTTTCTGAGTTTCGGGAATTAGAGAAAAAAGGGAGAGGCAGAATAGAAAATCTGATTTTCAAGGTGTTTTGGTATTTTGGCTGAAAAGCATTAACCCCTAAGGTTTCGGCCAAGAGAAGTTTATATAGGGAGTGAGAGGTTGTTTCAAGCACAACTCCCACCTCCTATCCACCTCTTTTGGCAGTGGGAGTCTATAACTCCCACGTCCTCTAGACTTCTACTGGTAGTGGGAGTCTTTATCGGATAATAACTCCCACGTAATCCCAGCTATACCGAAAATGCCCCTTATCTCTAATTCGAATAATAACGCTTTATTATTCTCAGAAAAATGAATGTCAAATACAATGAACCTAGACATATTCTAGATTCATTGAATCTGGACATGAAGCTCATTAGCTCGTCTATGCGTGTGACCCTGTAGGTTCATATCACAATGGCAATGAAAACACACTTAGTAGTAGTGTGAGTTCATAAATCACAAGCGGTCCCTAGCAGGACATTGTGACTACCCAAAGTGAATGAATATACAACGGAACCTAATATAAATCCACTATTTAATCCCTTTGTCTCGCAATATCCTAATTAAGCATAAGGCATGGTAGTCGTCACCCTTATTAAGCTTAATTGTATTTATGCTCGATCTCTGGGTAAACTGTTCCAACAAATAGTATTTAATAACCACTTTATCAAATATATTTGAGCACGGCCACGCATTTAAACAGTTTTTCCCTATCGAGGGGCCCATGGATATCTCTCTCTAATAAGAGAGGGACAAATTCCTTATAATGCCTTTCACATTCAAGCCATGATCGGACACTACATCCGATCATCAGTCGTATTGATTACTCGATTAAAAGCAACGTACGACTGAGTCAAAACGTCTAGAATCAATGGAGACATAAGGTCTAAGGATTCTAAAATAGTATTGAGGAAGTAATACTTATGACTAAGGACCATGAAGTATTACTTCTCTAACGGATCACGTCAGATACGATATATCTCATTACATTGCATCTATGATATGATTTGTACTCATTACACATGATTAGTAAAACATAATCATCAATCAAACATCATACCAGTTTTATTTCATTGTAAAGTAGATTACATAAAACTAGGGACAACTAGAATAGTAATTACATAAGCAAATGATTTTTACTATCAAATCACGCATTTGATGTTCATAAGCAAAATTAACTATTCAGATGAAATGCTCAAAAAGATATAAAATGTACAATATATGCTAATGGTCCTAGGGCACTACTAACAATCTCCCACTTGCCCTAGGTCCAATCATACATGATCCTCAATCCCATTGACCTAGTATGACTCTCATGTTTAGGCTGTGGGAGTGGCTTTGTCAATGGATCTGCAATGTTGTCGTTCGTATGAACTTTGCAAATACTAACATCTCAACTGTCAATGATCTCTCTAATTATATGGAACCGCTTGAGAATGTGTTTGGATCGTTTGTGAGATCTAGGTTCCTTAGCTTGTGAAATGGCACCAGTACTATCACAATAGAGGTCCACTGGATTCACAATGCTAGGGACAACACCTAATTCATCAATAAACTTCCCCGATCCAAACAGACTTATTTAATCGCTTTGAGGCAGCTAGATACTCAGCTACATTGTAGAGTCGGCCACGGTTTCTTGCTTTGAGCTCTACCACTCACAAAGACCTCCATTCAAACAAAACACAAAACCAGATTGCGATCTAAAGGCATCTACGCTCGGGCTCGGAAGTTTGCGTCCGTGTAACCATTTACAACCCGGACTTCCTTCCCGACCTCCGTAAACTAAGAACATATCTTTAGTCCTTCTCAAGTACTTAAGAATGCTCTTGATCTGCAGTCCAATGTGACTCTCCGTGGTCGATTGATATCTCGCTAGTCATACTTAAAGCGAATGAGACATCCGGGCGAGTGCATATCATGGCGTACATAATAGACCCAATGGCTGAAGCATATGGGATCTTACTCATGCGCCCTCGGTCCTCCTTTATGGAAGGTCCTTGAGTTCTGCTGAGTTTAATGCCATGTGACATGGGCAAGACTCCCTTTTTGGAGTCTTACAAACAGAACCGTTTCAGTACCTTGTCAATGTATCCAATATGGCTTAGGCTAATCATTTTGTTAGATCTATCTCTATAGATTCTTATACCCAAAATGTATGTAGCCTCGCCTAAGTCTCTCATGGAAAAGCACTTCCCCAACCAAGCTTTTACGCTTTGTAATGTGGGGATGTCATTTCCAAACAGTAAGATGTCATCCGCATAAAGCACAAGGAACACTATTGCATTATTAGTTACTTTCTTATAAACACAAGGCTCGTCTTCGTTTTCGATGAAATCGAATTCTTTAATACTTTCATCAAAGCGACGATTCCAACTTCGAGATGCTTGCTTCAATCCATAAATGGACCTTTCAAGCTTACACACTTTGCTAGGATTTGTTGGATCAACAAACCCCTCAGGTTGTGACATATACACATCCTCGAGAAGGTTTCCATTAAGAAACGCAGTCTTAATGTGCCATATCTCATAGTCATAATATGCGGCTATGGCAAGTAAAATCCTAATAGACTTTATCATAACGACAGGAGAAAAGGTTTCGTCATAGTCAATACCATGTACTTGTCTATAACCTTTAACTACTAGTCGAGATTTAAAAGTGTGTACATTACCATCCATGTCGGTTTCCTTTTTAAAACACCATTTGTTATCAATGACCTTACACCCTTCGGGTCAACCAAAGTCCACACTTGGTTATCGTACATGGATTGCATCTCAGACTTCATAGCTTCTAGCCACTTATCTGTCTCAGAACTACGAATTTGCCTCTTTGTAGGTAGTGGGTTCATCTTGATCAATCAGTTCAACCTGATGATCATCAGTCACGAGAAATCCATATCTCTCAGGCTGTTGATGTACCCGACTCGACCTCCTTGGGCCTTGTGTCAAAGATTGAAGCTCAGTATCAGCACGTGAGTTTGCTTGAACTTCCAAACTTGGTTCAGATGTTGTTTGGGGTTCTTGAATTTCCTTAAGATGGATATTACTCCCACTATCCTCTTTGGAAATAAATTCCCTTTCAAGGAATAATCCATTTCGAGCAACAAACACTTTGTTCTCTGATGGAAGATAGAAGTAATATCCTTTAGTTTCTTTAGGATATCCCACAAACAAACACTTGTCAGATTTAGGGGCGAGTTTATCAGATAACAAGCGTTTTACATACGCCTCGCATCCCCAAAATTTGAGAAATGACAAACTAGGTCGTTTCCCAGTCCATATCTCATATGGAGTTTTCTGAACCGCTTTAGATGGAACTCTATTCAATATAAATGCCGCAGTTTCGAGGGCGTAGCCCCAAAAGGAAATTGGAAGATTGGTTAGACTCATCATAGATCGAACCATATCTAATAAGGTGTGATTCCTCCGTTCCGATATACCATTCCATTGTGGTGTGCAAGGAGGAGTTAATTGTGAAACAATTCCACAACCCCTAAGATGTTCGTCAAACTCTTGGTTAAGGTATTCGCCACCTCGATCTGATCGAAGTATCTTAATACTTTTACCAAGTTGATTTTGTACTTCATTTTGAAATTCTTTGAATCTTCCAAAAGATTCTGATTTATGGTTCATTAGATAGACGTAGCCATATCTACTGAAATCATCTGTGAATGTGATGAAGTACTGAAACCCTCTCTAGCACTTGTGTTTATTGGTCCACAAACATCTGTATGTTTGAGGCCCAACTAATCAGAAGCTCTCTCATTTTGTCCAGTAAAGGGAGCTTTAGTCATTTTGCCTAACAAGCAAGAATCATATGTCTTATAAGACTCTAAGTCAAATGATGTTAAAATTCCATCTTTATGGATTTTGATATGTGTTTCTCATTTATGTGGCCCAAACGACAGTGCCAAAAGTAGGTTTGGTTTAAGTCATTAGATTTAAACCTCTTAGTATTAATGTTATAGATGGGCCTTTTAATGGATTCATCGAGGTTAAGAACATAAAACCCAGTCATCAAAGAGGCATCTCCATAGAAGATACGATCTTTATGAATGGTGCAAATTTTATTCAGAATATTTAATTCAAAACCTTCAATATCCAAACAAGAAACTGAAATAATATTCCTACTCAAAACTGGAACATAAAGATAATTATTTAGTTCTATAATAAGGCCACTTGGCAGAACTAAATTAAATGTCCCGGTAGCTACAGCAACAACTCTTGCTCCGTTTGCTACTCTCAGGACTACTTCTCCTTTTGCCAGTGATCTACTCCTTTTGAACCCCTGCACATTTGCACAAATGTGAGATCCACAATCGGTATCTAATACCCATGAAGTAGGAGCAGACATGTTAATTTCAATAACATAAATACCTGGAGAGACAGTCAAACTGGCGTTCCCCTTTTTCTTTTCTTCCAAGTAGAGTTTACAGTTCCTTTTCCAATGGCTTGGTTTGCCACAATGGAAGCAAACCCCTTCCTTTGGTGCCTTGGCTTTGGGCTTATCATTGCCTTTGCCTTTGCCTTTCTTGGCCATGGGCTTTCCCTTTCCTTTCTTCTTGAAATACCCTTTTTTAACCATTAAGACTTCATGGGCCTTCTTAGTGTTCAGTTCAGCCTGCTTGAGCATCCCGTGTATTTCATGTATGGTCTTCTCCATGGCATGCATGTTGAAGTTCATAACAAATTGGTCATACTTTCGTGGAAGTGAGCCCAAGATCATATATGTGGCCATGTCATGACCTACGGGAGCCCCAAGTTTCTCAAGTTGATCAAGATAGCCATTCATCTTAAGAATATGTGCACATACAGAGATGTCAGGGGCCATTTGCAACTGTTCAACGCCTTAGTGGTGAGGAACCTTTCATAGCGGGCTTGCTCTTGGAACATTTCCTTGAGCTGGCCCATCATCTGGAAAGCCTCAACCCCTTCAAACTGTTTTTGAAGGTCAGTGCTCATTGTGACTAACATGAGACAAGTCACATCGTTGGAGTCATCAAAATGCTTCTTCCAAGCAATGTTTGGAAACCCGGACCGGACCTCCGAGCGGTCCGGTTAGGTGCCAAAAACCGCTCTGATTTCACTGACCCGGTAGACCCGGCCGGTCGGACCGTTCAAACCGGAAACCGGAACGATTTTGGAAAAATCGGCCGGGTCACAAAATACATTTTTTTTAATTTCGAATAAGAAAAATAGAGAGGGCGGTGGCGGGGCTGTTCACGCAGAGGAGAGGAGAAGGAAAAAAAAGAGGGAGGTGGCGGTGGCGGTTCGTGGCAGAGAGAAGGAGAGGAGAAGAAAAAAAAAGGGGCGGTGGCGGGGCGGTTCAAGGCGGAGAGAGACAAACCTGAGGCCGGCGGCGGTGAGCAGCGGATCGTCGGGGGCAGAGAAGAAAGGTGGAGTCGCGGCTGAGAAGGAGAAAATGAGAGGAGAGAAGAAAGGGAAAAGGGATCGGAGAGAAAAAGAAAAGAAGAAGGAAAAAAAAAAGAAAAAGAGGAAGAAGAGATGTGGCGGCGGAGATGGCGCCGAACCGAGGAGGAGAGGGGAGGCGGGCCGCCTCTCCCTCATAGTAGAGAAGTGAAAATGAAAATAGGGTTAGGGTTATCTCTTAGGAGAGTTTATATACTTAGGACTAAAGGTGAAATTAAAGTATTAGCACATAAAGTCCTATACAATTATTAAATTACAAACAAGTCCTAAATGATCTACTTTATAGTTATTTGGACTATAGAATTAAAGAAAATACTTAAGATAATAATTAAGATAAAATATATCTGAACTAGCTTTACATTAACAACATTTTTTATTAATTAGTATATATTATATATTTTTTTAATATTTATGACGTCACCGGGTTGTTGAACGGGTCGATGACGGTCCGACCAGTGACCCGTGACCCAGTAAATTTTCCAGTTCGATGTCCGGTCAGGGTTTCAAAACATTGCTTCCAAGTATCTCTTTCAGTTCTTGGGGCGTTGTTTGCAGGCTATTCAGGAATATCCGTATCAAGAACGTATAGCTTTCTTTCCTGCTTAAGGACAATCCTTAAGTTGCGGGCCCAATCAAGGAAATTGGTCCCGCAAAGTTTTTCCTTCTCAAGGACGGATCGCAATGAATTGTGTGAAGTATTGGTTGCCATTATCTACATTAAATTATTTGCAAAGTTATTAGTTTTGAGCAAAACTCTTTCCACAATTTCAACAATTGATAAATAATGGAAAATAACATTTTACGATAGTTATAAGTTAGCTTTGGCTTATCCCCATAATTAAAGTAAAATCAACCTATGGGAATGACATCTATATGCCCCGGCTATTTCCCATTTTATGCCCTAGGCCCAAAACTATTTTGATAGCCTAGTTAAGTCGAACCATGTCTAAGCGTATGGAAATCACTATTTTCCCATCTCCTCTTGCCTAGATAACCACTTATCTGTTGCTTTGGCAAGCAGACATAATGATGATCTGAGCTCATGGAGTGCTTAGGATATGGTAGGCATTTTAAGACTTAATTAAAACGATTTAATGTGACGTATAACAATCAATCCCCATAAGACATAAAATAAGCATCTCATGCAATATATAAAGCATAAAAGTAAACGTGAGATAGCATGGCCTAATCCTATGATGACTCCCACGAGCCTTGTGGGAGCCAAGGGCCAATCTAAGTCAATATCCATCTCATGGATACAGTCTTCGATCCAGAGTCCTCCAATCTTGTTACATAATTACATGGGCATACCCAGCCTTCAATGTAAAGCAGTAAAACTTGTCTAAGAAAGCAATTACAATTTTACAACATTGAAAAACGGCTTGCGGGTATTATAAAATTACAACCCAAAAATATGTAAAACAAGAGGGGTATAGTAGGCCATGCTATTCACCATGCTAAAACTCACATAAAGCATAATGAAATAAAAGCGAGTACACTGGACAAAGTCTTAGGTCAGCGGAACGCGGACGGTCGCGCGACACAGACGGCGGTCCCGATTTACCCCTCAATCGCCTTACTTACATAATCGGATTATGCATTGGTTAATCAGATTAACGCAGGAAGTATAACCGAATTAATCGAATTAATAATGGATTCATAAACAGTTTATGCATATAATCAGATTAATAACAGATTAACCGAATCAATACAATTGCAATTGATGCATAATTAATCGAATTAAAAACATACGATAGCAGTTCATGCAATATTAATCGAATTAATAGCATACATAACAGTTTATGCATATCAGAATACACAGAAACATATAAACATGATGAGACGAAATCAGTTTATGCATATATCACATATATTGAACAAAAGATACAATCTTTTCTGTTTTCACACATACACATACCAAATCGAAATTGATAGTGTTACGATGTGATTAACAATATCGAATTCGAATAGCATGAGCAAGGCTCTGATACCACTGAAGGGAATCATGGGCAGAAACTCGTTCTAAACACCCATGAGTCCTCCCCCGAAGGATCCGCTCATACCATAGGAATCGAAAAAATCTAGACAGAAACTTACTATTCGGGTTCAAGAATCTGATTCCTGAATGGAAGTTGCTGTTTCTTGGATACGTTGCTACCACCAATGGATTTCCCTTTGCGAAATGTCCCTCTACCGGTATCCACGCAACGAAACGAACAGTGATTGCTAGCTCTTCGTTTTTCTGAGTTTCGGGAATTAGAGAGAAAAGGGAGAGGCAGAATAGAAAATCTTATTTTCTAGGTCTTTTAGTTTTTCGGCTGAAAATGATTAACCCCTAGTGTTTCGGCCAAGAGAAGTTTATATAGGGAGTGAGAGGTTGTTTCAAGCACAACTCCCACGTCCTATCCACCTCTTTTGTCAGTGGGAGTCTATAACTCCCACATCCTCTAGACTTCTACTGGTAGTGGGAGTCTTTATCGAATAATAACTCCCACGTAATCCCAGCTATACCGAAAATGCCCCTTATCGCTAATTCGAATAATAACGCTTTATTATTCTCAGAAAAATGAATGTCAGATACCATGAACCTAGACATATTCTAGATTCATTGAATCTGGACATGAAGCTCATTAGCTCGTCTATGCGTGTGACCCTGTAGGTTCATATCACAATGGCAATGAAAACACACTTAGTAGTAGTGTGAGTTCATAAATCACAAGCGGTCCCTAGCAGGACATTGTGACTACCCAAAGTGAATGAATATACAACGGAACCTAATATCAATCCACTATTTAATCCCTTTGTCTCGCGATAACCTAATTAAGCATAAGGAATGGTAGTCGTCACCCTTATTAAGCTTAATTGTATTTATGCTCGATCTCCGGGTAAACTGTTCCAACAAATAGTATTTGATAACCACTTTATCAAATATATTTGAGCATTGCCATTCATTTAAACAGTTTTTCCCTATCGAGGGGCCCATGTATATCTCTCTCTAATAAGAGAGGGACAAATTCCTTATAATGCCTCTCACATTCAAGCCATGATAGGACACTACATCCGATCATCAGTCGTATTGATTACTCGATTAAAAGCAACGTACGACTGAGTCAAAACGTCTAGAATCAATGGAGACATAAGGTCTAAGGATTCTAAAATAGTATTGAGGAAGTAATAATTATGACTAAGGACCATGAAGTATTACTTCTTTAACGGATCACGTCCGATACGATATATCTCATTACATTGCATCTATGATATGATTTGTACTCATTACACATGATTAGTAAAACATAATCATCAATCAAACATCATACTAGTTTTATTTCATTGTAAAGTAGATTACATAAAACTAGGGAAAACTAGAATAGTAATTACACAAGCAAATGAGTTTTACTTTCAAATCACGCATTTGTTGTTCATAAGAAAAATTAGCTATTCAGATGAAATGCTCAAAAAGATATAAAACGTACAACATATGCTAATGGTCCTAGGACACTACTAACAGAAGCTACATATTACAAGGCTCCATGACAAAAGTTTAAAGTGCACTCTACAAGCCATGGAAGTTGTTGTAACGTTAAGAATGATGATCAAGATGTTAAGATCGACTCAATCCCAAGTGTAGCACATCGTGAAGTATACTCTTAATAAAGGAAGTGATGACTTCCAAGTTTATACATCCTTGAAGATTACAAAGGACTTCACCACCAAGAAGATCTTGATAAAGGTCTCAAGCCAAGCTCAAACAAGTCTACACATCTACAAGACTTAAAGATCTAGAAGATTAGTCATATGCTACATAGGTTTATTTCCTTGTGATATCGTATTTGAAAGTATGAGTTTATAGTATGTCAAACTCTCGTATGTTTTCAAAACCATCATACTTACATTGATTTGATCTTTAAAAATGTTTTGAAAAACATATTTTAGTGTTGGTTTAATTATTCCTAAGATCTTAAACATATTTTAAAAATTATTTGAAAAACACTTAGGTATGAGTTTGAGAACATTACAAATATGACCAATTGGAAAAACCACTTTTAGACTGAAGTCCGATCGACCGAAGTGTCTTTTGTACCTAGTTAGTCAATCTTGAATGTTCCAAGACTCCAACGGCTATATTCTTCGGATGACCATGATTTGGGTCGGTCGACCGAGCGTATTCTCCAAACGACCCTTTGCGGTCGACCGAGATGTGTCTAGCAGCCTTGTTATTCTGATTTGTAAGCACCCCGGGCGACCTACCTCTAGTTCAGTCGACCGTAAGATTGAACACCATAAATCATATAACCAAAACCATGTAAAGATAAGTAAAGTAAAATATGAAGCAAGAAAACATGTGTAGGTTTTCCAAACCTTAAACAATTAGTTCATGTACTCATGTGAACAAATTATAGCGATTCATGAACAATAAGGCAAAAGAGTAAAGGATAGAGAAAAATAACACAAGGATTTATAGTTGTACGATTCACAAAGAATCTACATCCACTTCCTTAGGACACACGTAAGGATTTCAACACTTCTCTAAGAAGTTACCTTCTCAACAAAATGCCAGGTGGGATTTGTTAGTAGTGCCCAAGGACCATTAGCATATGTTGTACGTTTTATATCTATTTGAGCATTTCATATGAATAGTTAATTTTGCTTATGAACATCAAATGCGTGATTTGATAGTAAAACTCATTTGCTTATGTAATTACTATTCTAGTTTTTCCTAGTTTTATATAATCTATTTTACAATGAAATAAAACTAGTATGATGTTTGATTGATGATTACGTTTTACTAATCATGTGTAATGATTACAAATCATATCATGGATGCAATGTATTAAGATATATCATATCGGACGTGATCCGTTAGAGAAGTAATACTTCATGGTCCTTAGTCATAAGTATTACTTCCTCAATACTATTTTAGAATCCTTAGACCTTATGTCTCCATTTGATTCTAGCATGAATGGAGCCACGCTTTTGACTCGACCGTACGTTGCTTTTAATCGAGTAATCAATACGACCGATGATTGGATGTAGCGTCCCTATCATGGCTTGAATGTGAGAGGCATTGTAAGGAATTTGTCCCTCTCTATTATTGAGAGAGATATCCATGGGCCCCTCGATAGGGAAAGACTGTCTAAATGCATGGTCGTGCTCAAATGTATTTGATAAAGTGGTTATCAAATTCTATTAGGTTGGAACAGTCTATCCGGAGATCGAGCATAAATACAATTAAGCTTCATAAGGGTGACGACCACCATGCCTTATGCTTAATTAGGATATTGTGAGACAAAGGGATTAAATAGTAGATTGATATTAGGTTCCACCGTAAATTCATTCACTTTGAGTAGTCACAATGTCCTGCTAGGGACCGCTTGTGATTTATGAACACATACTACTACTAAGTGTGTTTTCATTGCCATTGTGATATGAACCTACAGGGTCACACGCATAGACGAGCTAACGAGCTTCATGTCCAGATTCAGTGAATCTAGAATGTGTCTAGGTTCATTGTATCTGACATTTATTTTCTGAGAATAATATAGTTGTTATTATTTCGAATTAGAGAGAATGAGGGGTATTTTTTGGTATTTGGTTTTATCTGGGATTACGTGGGAGTTATTATCCGATAAAGACTCCCACTACCAGTAGAAGTCTAGGGGACGTGGGAGTTGAAGACTCCCACTATCAAAAGAGGTGGATAGGACGTGGGAGTTGTTCTTGAAACAAACTCTCACAACCTATATAAACCTCTCTTGGCCGAAACCCTAGGGTAATTTTGACTTGAGCCGCAAAAACCAATTCTATCCCCGAAATCAGATTTCTGGATTTCTGCCCTTCTCTTCTTTCTATATTCCCGAAACTCAGAAACGAAGAGCTAGCAATCGCTGCCGTTTCGTCGCGTGGATACTGATAGAAAGCGATTCCGCAAGGGAAGGCTTTTGGTGGCAGCAGCACTCATCCGAAAGATACAACCTTTAAGCCGAAAACGTAAGTAATTTTCGCTGTTTTTCGATTCGTTTACGTATGAGCGGATCCTTCAGGGGAGGACTCATGGGTGTTTGGAACGACTTTCCGCCCATGAATCCCTTCAGTGGTATCAGAGCCTTGCTCATACGATTCGAATTCGTATTGTTAATCACATCATAACACTATCAATTTCGATTTGGTATGTGTATGTGTGAAAAACAGAAAAGATTGTATCTTTTGTTCAATATATGTGATATATGCATAAACTGATTTTCGGTTAATTATGTTATATAAGTTTCTGTACATTCTGATATGCATAAACTGTTATATATATATTTTAATTTGATTAATATTGCATGAACTGATTAACCAGCTGTCAATAATCTGATTATACCGCATAAACTGTTTATGATTCTATCAATAATCTGGTTATACCGCATAAACTGTATATGAATCTGTCTTTAATTCGATTATACCGCATAAACTGTTTATGTTATCGATTAATTCGGTTATGATTCCTGCCGTTAATTTGATTAACCAATGCATAATCCGATTATGTAAGTAAGGCAATTGAGGGGTAAATCTGCGTCGTCTGTGTTGCGCAGATTCGTCGTTCCGCTGACCTAAGACTTTGTGTATGTACTCGTTGTTAATTTCATTGTGCTTTATGTGATTTTAGCATGGCCTAGTATACCTCTTGTTTTACATATTTTTGGGTTGTAATTTTATAATATGGCCTGCGAGCCGTTTTTCAATGTTGTAAAATTGTAATCGCTTTCTTAGATTATTTTTACTGCTTTACATTGAAGGCTGGGTATGCCCATGTAATTATGTAACAAGATTGGATGACGCCGAGTCGAAGATTTTATCCATGAGATGGATATAGACTTAGATTGACCCTTGGCTCCCACAAGGCTTGTGGGAGTCATCATAGGATTAGGCCATGCTATCTCATGTTTAATTTTTACGCTTTATATATTGCATGAGATGCTTGTATGATTGTATTACGTGTTTTTAATGTCTTATTCAAACCGAACGTTTTAACTAAGTCTTAAAATGCCTACCATACTCTAAGCACTCATGTAGCTTGGATCATCACTTTGTTTGCTTGCTAAAGCAACAGACAAGTGGTTATCTAAGCAAAGAGAGATGGGAAAATAGTGATTTCCATAAGCTTAGACATGGTTCAACTTAGCTAGGCCATCAAAATAGTTTTGGGCCTAGGGCATAAAATGGGAAATAGCCGGGACATATAGATGTCATTCCTATTAGATGATTTTACTTTAATTATGGGTGTTAAGCCAAAGCTTTCCTATAACTATTGTAAAATGTTTTTCCCCACTATTTATCAAGTGTTGAAATTGTGGAAAATGTTTTTGCTCAAAAACTAATAACTTTGCAAATAATTTAATGTAGATAATGGCAACCAATACATCACACAATTCATTGCGATCCGTCCTTGAGAAGGAAAAACTAAGCGGGACCAATTTTCTTGATTGGGCCCGCAACTTAAGGATTGTCCTTAAGCAGGAAAGAAAGATGTACGTTCTTGATACGGACATTCCTGAACAGCCTGCAAACAATGCCCCTAGAGCTGAAAGAGATGCTTGGAAGAAGCATTTCGATGACTCTAACGATGTGACTTGTCTCATGTTAGTCACTATGAACACTGACCTTCAAAAACAGTTTGAAGGAATTGAGGCTTTCCAGATGAAGGGCCAGCTCAAGGAAATGTTCCAAGAGCAAGCTCGTCATGAAAGATTCCTCACAACTAAGGCGTTAAATAGTTGCAAAATGGCCCCCTGGAACCTCTGTAAGTGCACATGTTCTCAAGATGAAGGGCTATTTTGACCAACTCGAGAAGCTTGAGCTACCGTGAGGTCATGACATGGCCACATATATGATCTTGGGCTCACTCCCGCCGGAGTATGACCAATTCGTTATGAACTTCAACATGCATGCCATGGAGAAGACCATACATGTAATACACGGGATGCTCAAGCAGGTTGAACTGAACATTAAGAAGACCCCTGAAGTCTTAATGGTTCAAAAAGGGAATTTCAAGAAGAAAGGCAAGGGAAAGCCCATGGCCAAGAGAGGCAAAGGCAAAGGCAATGACAAGCCCAAGCCCCAACCCAAAGCCAAGGCACCAAAGGAGGGAGTTTGCTTCCATTGCAATGCACCAGGTCATTGGAAACGGAACTGCAAGCTCTATTTGGAAGAGATGAAAAAAGGAAAGGCCAGTTTGACTGTCTCTCCATGTATTTATGTTGTTGAAATTAACACGTCTGCTCCTACTTCGTGGGTATTAGATACCGGTTGTGGATCTCACATTTGTGCAAATGTGCAGGGGTTCAAAAGGAGTAGATCACTGGCAAAAGGAGAAGTGGACCTGAGAGTAGCGAACGGAGCAAGAGTTGTTGCTGTAGCTACCGGGACATTTATTTTAGTTTTGCCAAGTGGCCTTATTATAGAACTGAATAATTGTCTTTATGTTCCAACTTTGAGTAGGAATATTATTTCAGTTTCTTGTTTGGATATTGAAGTTTTTGAATTAAATATTATGAATAAAATTTGCACCATTCATAAGGATCGTATCTTTTATGGAGATGCCTCTTTGAAGAATGGGCTTTATGTTCTTAACCTCGATGATTCCATTAAAAGGCCCATCTATAACATTAATACTAAGAAGTTTAAATCAAATGACTTAAACCAGACCTACTTTTGGCACTGTCGTTTGGGCCACATAAATGAGAAACGCATATCAAAGCTCCATTCAGATGGAATTTTGACATCATTTGACTTAGAGTCTTATGAGACTTGTGATTCTTGCTTGTTAGGCAAAATGACTAAAGCTCCCTTTACTGGACAAAGTGAGAGAGCTTCTAATTTGTTGGGCCTCATACATATAGATGTTTGTGGACCAATAAACACTAGTGCTAGAGGAGGGTTCCAGTACTTCATCACATTCACATATGATTTCAGTAGATATGGCTACGTCTATCTAATGAAACATAAATCAGAATCGTTTGGAAGATTCAATGAATTTCAAAATGAAGTACAAAATCAACTTGGAAAAAGTATTAAGACACTTCGATCAGATCGAGGTGACGAATACCTTAACCAAGAGTTTGACGAACATCTTAGTGGTTGTGGAATTGTTTCGCAATTAACTCCTCCCCGGCACACCACAATGGAATGGCGTGTCGAACGGAGGAATCACACCTTATTAGATATGGTTCGATCTATGATGAGTCAAACAAGTCTTCCAATTTCCTTTCGAGCTACGCCCTAGAAACTGCTGCATTTATATTAAATAGAGTTCCTTCTAAAGCGGTTCGAAAAACTCCATATGAGATATGGGATCGGGAAACGACCTAGTTTGTCATTTCTCAAAATTTGGGGGATGCGAGGCGTACGTAAAACGCTTGTTATCCGATAAACTCGCCCCTAAATCGATAAGTGTTTGTTTGTGGGATATCCTAAAGAAACTAAAGGATATTACTTCTATCTTCCATCAGAGAACAAAGTGTTTGTTGCTCGTAATGGTTTATTCCTTGAAAGGGAATTTATTTCCAAAGAGGATAGTGGGAGTAAGATCCATCTTGAGGAAATTCAAGATCCCCAAACAACATCTGAACCAACTTTGGAAGTTCAAGCAAGCTCACGTGCTGATGCTGAGCTTCAATCTTTGACACAAGGCCCAAGAAGGTCGAGTCGGGTACATCAACAGCTTGAGAGATATGGATTTCTCGTGACTGATGATCATCAAGTTGAACTGATTGATCAAGATGAACCCTCTACCTACAAAGAGGCAATTCATAGTTCTGAGTCAGATAAGTGGCTAGAGGCTATGAAGTCTGAGATGCAATCCATGTATGACAACCAAGTGTGGACTTTGGTTGACCCACCCGAAGGGTGCAAGGTCATTGATAACAAATGGTGTTACAAAAAGAAGACCGACATGGATGGTAATGTACACACTTTTAAATCTCGACTGGTAGTTAAAGGTTATAGACAAGTTCATGGTATTGACTATGACGAGACCTTTTCTCCTGTCGTAATGATAAAGTCAATTAGGATTTTACTTGCCATAGCCGCATATTATGACTATGAGTTATGGCAAATGGATGTTAAGACTGCGTTTCTTAATGGAAACCTTCTCGAGGATGTGTATATGACACAACCTGAGGGGTTTGTTGATCCAACAAATCCTAGCAAAGTGTGTAAGCTTCAAAGGTCCATTTATGGATTGAAGCAAGCATCTCGAAGCTGGAATCGTCGCTTTGATGAACGTATTAAAGAATTCGGTTTCATCAAAAACGAAGACGAGCCTTGTGTTTATAAGAAAGTAACTAATAATGCAGTAGTGTACCTTGTGCTTTACGTGGACGACATCTTACTGATTGGAAATGACATCCCCACACTACAAAGCGTAAAAGCTTGGTTGGGGAAGTGTTTTTCCATGAAAGACTTAGGCGAGGCCACATACATTTTGGGTATAAGAATCTATAGAGATAGATCTAACAAAATGATTGGCTCGAGCTGCAGTGGATACATTGACGAGGTACTCAAACGGCTCGGTTTGCAAGACTCCAAAAAGGGATTCTTGCCCATGTCATATGGCATTAAACTCAGCAGAACTCAAGGACCTTCCACAAGGGAGGAACAAGAGCGCATGAGTAATATCCCATATGCTTCAGCCATTGGGTCTATTATGTACGCCATGATATGCACTCGCCCTGGGATGTCTCCTTTGCTTTAAGTATGACTAGCAGATATCAATCGACCTCGGTGAGTCACATTGGATCTGCAATCAAGAGCATTTTTAAGTACTTGAGAAGGACTAAAGATATGTTCTTAGTTTACGGAGGTCGGGGAAGGAAGTCCGGTTGTAAATGGTTACACAGACGCAAGCTTCCAGACCGACATAGACGATTATAGATCGCAATCTGGTTTTGTGTTTTGGTTGAATGGAGGTGCTATGAGCTGGAAGAGCTCAAAACAAGAAATCGTGGCCGACTCTACAATGTAAGTTCGAGTATCTAGTCGCCTCCGAAAGCAGCTAAAGAAGTCGTTTGGATCGGGGAAGTTTGTTGATGAATTAGGTGTCGTCCCCTAGCATTGTGAACCCGAGTGGACCTCTATTGTGATAGTACTCGGGTGCCATTTCACAAGCTAAGGAACCTAGATCTCACCAACGATCCAAACACATTCTCAGGCGTTTCCATCTGATTAGAGAGATCATCGACAGAAGAGACGTTAGTATTTGCAAAGTTCATACAGACGACAACATTGCAGATCCATTGACCAAGCCACTCCCACAGCCTAAACATGAGAGTCATATTAGGTCAATGGGATTGAAGATCATGTATGATTGGACCTAGGGCAAGTGGGAGATTGTTAGTAGTGCCCTAGGACCATTAGCATATGTTGTACGTTTTATCTTTTTAAGCATTTCATATGAATAGTAAATTTTGCTTATGAACATCAAATGCGTGATTTGATACTAAAACTCATTTGCTTATGTAATTACTATTCTAGTTGTCCCTTGTTTTATGTAATCTATTTTACAATGAAATAAAACTAGTATGATGTTTGATTGATGATTACGTTTTACTAATCATGTGTAATGAATACAAATCATATCATAGATGCAATGTATTGAGATATATCGTATCGGACGTGATCCGTTAGAGAAGTAATACTTCATGGTCCTTAGTAATAAGTATTACTTCCTCAATACTATTTTAGAATCCTTAGACCTTATGTCTCCATTTGATTCTAGCATGAATGGACCCACATTTTGACTCAGTCGTACGTTGCTTTTAATCGAGTAATCAATACGACTGATGATCAGATGTAGCGTCCTATCATGGCTTGAATGTGAGAGACATTGTAAGGAATTTGTCCCTCTCTATTAATAGAGAGAGATATCCATGGGCCCCTCGGTAGGGAAAGACTGTCTAAATGCATGGCCGTGCCCAAATATATTTGATAAAGAGGTTATCAGATACTATTTGTTGGAACAGTCTATCCGGAGATTGAGCATAAATACAATTAAGCTTCATAAGGGTGACGACCACCATGCCTTATGCTTAATTAGGATATCGTGAGACAAAGGGATTAAATAGTGGATTGATATTAGGTTCCACCGTAAATTCATTCACTTTGGGTAGTCACAATGTCCTGCTAGGGACCGCTTGTGATTTATGTACACATACTACTACTACTAAGTGTGTTTTCATTGCCATTGTGATATGAACCTACAGGGTCACACGCATAGACGAGCTAACGAGCTTCATGTCCAGATTCAGTGAATCTAGAATGTGTCTAGGTTCATTGTATCTGACATTTATTTTCTGAGAATACTAAAGTTGTTATTATTTCGAATTAGAGAGAATGAGGGGTATTTTTTGGTATTTGGTTTTATCTGGGATTAATGGGAGTTATTATCCGATAAAGACTCCCACTACCAGTAGAAGTCTAGGGGACGTCGGAGTTGAAGACTCCCACTGTCAAAAGAGGTGGATAAGACGTGGGAGTTGTTCTTGAAACAAACTCTCACAACCTATATAAACCTCTTTCGGCCGAAACCCTAGGGTAATTTTGACTTGAGCCGCAAAAACCAATTCTATTCCCGAAATCAGATTTCTGGATTTCTCCCCTTCTCTTCTTTCTATATTCTCGAAAGTCAGAAACGAAGAGCTAGCAATCGCTGCTCCTTTTGTCGCGTGGATACCGGTAGAAAGCGATTCCGCAAGGGAAGGCTTTTGGTGGCAGCAACACTCATCCGAAACATACAACCTTTAAGCCGAAAACGTAAGTAATTTTTGCTGTTTTTCGATTCGTTTATGTATGAACGGATCCTTCAGGGGAGGACTCATGGGTGTTTGGAACGAGTTTCCGCCCATGAATCCCTTCAGGATCAACCTTTTACAATTGCCTCACAAATGAGGATTTTTGCTTCACAAAGAAAACTTCCCTCACAAAGAGTGTTTTTCTAGTTCTCACAAGAACTAAGCTCACAAAGAGCCAATCTCACAAAGAAGTACCTCTCACGAGAGGTCTTCCTCTCAAAGAGTTTTTTCTAGCTCACAATGAACTAGTTCTCACAAAGAGAAAAGGGTAACTACTCTCTTTCAAAGGAGATTTTACAATTAAGCTCACTTACAAAAACCCCTAAATTGGATTGGATATACAAATGAAATCTCTAATCAAGTTTGAGAATAGGAGAGTAAGGATATGTTTAAGTTCAACTCAAAATGATGTATTTTGAAATGTATGAAGAATTAAAGCTCTTGAAAGTGTTTTATTGCTTGTTTATGAAGTGTATATCATATGCCCTCTTATGTCTTGGTTAGTTATGAAAACCCAATTTTTGAAGCTTTATATAGGGCCAAAATACACAAGTAAAATGAGTGACAATGGCTATATTTTTTGCCTAGAATTGACAGCTTTGGTCGACCGGACTAGAGAGTAGGTCGCCCATAGTTCCTTCGAATTAAAGATTAAAAATCTTCTGGACACAACATCTCGGTCGACAGCATGATGTGGTCCGGCCGTCTAGAGAAAAGCTCGGTCGTCCGAGAGAATATAGTTGTTGGAGATTTGGAACATTCAAATTATGACTAAGGAAAAAAAAATTCTCGATCGACCGGACATCATTCAGTCATCCGAGGCTTGGCCTTGGTCAATCGGAGTGAAGTCCTAAAGTGTGTTTTCCGCTTAGTCAACTGCCTAATGTTCTTAATCTCATGACTAAGTGTTTTGTAAATATATAAAACACATTTAAAGAACTTAGGCATCAACCAACACCTATCTATGTTTCCAAAAACCATTTTCAAAGATTAACACAATGTAAACATGTTGTTTTCAAAACATGCAAGAGTGAGCCTTAAAAAATCTATATCCTGTCATTCTCAACGGTAAGATTAGTCAAAGGATGTTCCTATAAAGAATAGACTAATCTTCCTAAGGTTCTTCAAGTTGAATTCTTATTGGAGCTTGAACTTGAAGCCTTTGAACAGCCTCTTCAAAGAGTGGTGAAATCCTATATCAATCTTGATGGTTGTAGAGTATTGGACTTCTTCATTTATTCTTGGTTAAGGAGCATACCACTTGATTCTTCTCTTTTTGGATTGAGTATCTCTTAAACTTGTTGATCTTCCTTCTTCTTAACTTTGCAAATACTTCCAAGGCATGTTGGATTCACTTCAAGCCAGTGCCATAGAGTCTTGCAATTGCAAAGTGTATCTTCTTCTTGTATGTATGATGTTGTCTTTGATGTAAATAAGGTGCTAACTTACCATTTTCATCAATGTCGGTGTGAGTGTAAGGATCTTATCATAAAGAACATGCTCACACAAACATTGGAACATCCAATGGTTTGTTATCATCAAAACAAGATTGATCACATTAGCCATTAGGGCTTCTCCCCCTTTTTGATGATGACAAAACATTGATGCAAATGAGAATATATAAACAAAAGGATAAAGTAATTAAGCACAAAATATCCATGTATGAGATAAGGTTGCATATGATGAAGGCAATTAGATGTTTTTGAAAAAATATATTCTACTCCCCCTATTTTGAAAAATCCCTTATCTCACCTATTTTGCAAAGTTATTTAACTTTCTAATTTTGTAAAATTTACTTTTTTTGGCACATTTGCAAAGCTATTTTTTCTCCCCCTTTTGTCAAAATTAAAAAGGGTCATCTGAGAGCCAATAAGGAAAGAATTTTCTACTCCTTTTTTTTTTTTAGAATAGAGATCCAAAGGATAAAAAGTCAAAATATTTTAGGAAGGATTAATTTTAAATCATGGAGAAGCTTGTTTGTCAAATAGATTGATAACCGATAAACCAAATGATCATATCTAAGGACAAACAATAATCAAATAAGGAAAACTTTTGAACATACTTGGTTGATTTCAAAATAAAGGGAGCACATAATGACACATAAAACTAAAGATGGTCATACTGCTAAAATGAATTTATAACCCAAGCTAAAATCTAAGGAGATAAAAGAAATAAAACCTTAAGCATAATCTGCCCGTTTATCAAAAAACAATGTTAGCAATTTTAAGATGAAAGGAAGTTTAAAATCACGGCTAACAAAGAAATTGGATGTGATACTGTGTATAGAAAAATGAGTGTATGCATCACAAACCAAAAGAACTAGAGGAAGTACAAGATAACACTTTAAAACACATTCTTCTTTAAGTAAATGGTTAGCTAAAGAAGTATAACAACTCTTAAGCATAAGACTAACCAAATACTATATGAGATCAAGAGATAAGAAGATAAAGCATTTGATCTCAAAGTTACAGGGAAGGGTAGATGCAAAATGACACAAGATGTGAAAATATGAAAGCAAGGCCAACTTGAGATGTGATGATGTATATGATATGACAAATGTAAGCATACATCACATATATGAGGGGGTATAAGATAGAAACATGCAAATGCTCCCCTTATGGTTGTGCCCATATAAATAACAGCAAAACTTACAGAATTTGGAAGCTGAACACGATGACATATTTGGCTTTTGGTGGCATTGCATAAATGCCACGAAAAGTTGTTTAAGTGCCACAAAAGTGTGCGACACTTTTTGGAAGTACCCCCACAAGTAGGGGAAGGGTAGATGCAAAATGACACAAGATGTGAAAATATGAAAGCAAGGCCAACTTGAGATGTGATGATGTATATGATATGACAAATGTAAGCATACATCACATATATGAGGGGGTATAAGATAGAAACATGCAAATGCTCCCCTTATGGTTGTGCCCATATAAATAACAGCAAAACTTATAGAATTTGGAAGCTGAACACGATGACGTATTTGGCTTTTGATGGCATTGCATAAATGCCACGAAAAGTTGTTTAAGTGCCACAAAAGTGTGCGACACTTTTTGGAAGTACCCCCACAAGTAGTGTTGTTTTTTTTTTTTTTGGTGGAACTAATGAAGTGTCATAAATATATTGGCGACACAACTTGTGGCACTGGTTAAATGCCGCATACAAATTGAAAATATGGCATATTTTGAGGCACGTTTTGGTAAATGCTGCGAAATAATATATATATATATATATATATATATATATATATATATATATTATTGTCAATATAATGTTTTTAAATTTGATGACATGAAATTATATAATTAATTATTTTCCATTTCTTTTGTCAAACTTGAAAATGTTATGAAATTCATATACGAAATGCTATAAAGATCAAATAAAAAACAAACCATCGCATATAAATACTCCCCAAAGGCATATAGCAAGAAGTTTATAAGGGAGGGGGTTCAAAAAATGAGCTTTAATCACAAGGGGTTAATCATTAAGCTCTCTACACACATGCTCATAAACATCAAAACTTTAATAAACAAAGCATGTTATAACAACATCCCCTTATAAGTAAGTCACACAAAAAACGAGAATAAGAAAGAACAACACTTGCTATCCAGGGGTACAAAGGGATAACATCAGGACAAAACAATAAATAAGATAAGAGTTTAAGAAATATCTCATTGATTTGTGGAATTTAATTCTAGCACTTGGAGCTCATCATGAGATTCTTGAACTTCAATATTCATTGATCATCATCATCTTCCTTTGAAGTTTCTTCTACATGTTGTCCTTCTTTGCTTTCCTCATCTTCCTTGTCATCCTTAATTCCATATCAACCTCTTCTTGCACATCATCATTTCCCTCATCATCTTCAATTTCAATAACATATTTTTCCTCATCCCCATTTTCATTTTCTTGTTCTTTCTCACTTCCATCATCTCCACTTTCTTCACTAGCCTCATCGACATTTTCTTCTTCTTCTTCTTCTTCTTGCTTATCTTCCTCACTTTATTCTTCCTCCTTTTCTTGCGACAAGGTTGATTTCTTGTTTCTTTCATGGTTTATGATGTTATCAACATTGTACTCAATCTTATCTAATCTTGTTTCAACCTCTCCAATCTTATTTCCCAAATTATCCATCGTATTCTCCACGGTTGACATCCTCACATTGAAGTTTTCTTGGAATGTGTTCATCCTTGACAAGATTTGAAGAAATAATCATTGCTAGCTTGTGAGGGAAGCTCTCTTTCAACATTGATGTTTGGCATCTCTTCCCTTATGCCCATATTTTCTTGAACTTCTCCCTCTTCATCAACCCTTTCAAAGAGCTTTTTGCTAGTTTACAAAGAAATAGTTCTCAACAAATGAGAAAGGGCAACTAGTTTCTTTCAAAGGAGACTTTACAATTTAAGCTCTCTTACACACAAATCCCTCTTAGATTGAATATTAAAAATGTAAGCTCAGGTTACTCTTGAGAATAGAAGATAGATGAAGTTTATAGCTCAACACAAATGATTTTGAATGATATGAAATTAAGCTCAAAAGTGTGTGCTTGTGTGTTTATGAAGTGTATATGCCTATGCCCTCTTATGGCTTGATTAGTTATGAAAAATCAGCTTTAGAAGCTATTTATAGGGAAAGAATACACAAGCATTGTTGGTCACAACGGCTATAATGTTTGCCTTGAAATGACATCTTCGGTCGACTGCCACTAGACAGTAAGTCGACCGGAGTGCCTTGAATCAAAGTTTAAAGGCCCTATGTCCTCATCTCGGTCGACCTATATAAATATCGGTCTTCCGTAGAGAATATAACATTTAAAGCATTGGAACATTCAAAACTTGAATAAGGACAAGCACAATGGTCGACCGACTCAACACTGGTCGGTCAACTGACTTCTTCTGGTCTTTCGAGGCTAAGCCTAGGTCGACCGGATTGCAATCCCAAAGTGATTTTTCCACTTCGTTAAGTTTCAAATGTTCTTATGCACATACCTAAGTGTTTTGTAAAGATAAAAACACATTTTAAAGTACTTAGGCATTGACCATCACTTAAACTAGTTTTCAAAAACCTTTTCAAATAATTGAACAAAGTAAAACATGAGGATTTCAAAACATGCATAGTTGAGCTTTAAACATCTATGTATCTAATATTCTCAAGGGAAAGATTACCCATAAATAATAGACTAATCTTCTTAAGGTCTTCAAGTTGATTCTTCTTGGAGCTTGGACTTTAAGCCTTTGACCAACATCTTCTTGAGTGATGACGTTGAAGGGATTCATGGGCGGAAACTCGTTCCAAACACCCATGAGTCCTCCCCTGAAGGATCCACTCATACAAAACGAATCGAAAACAGCAAGAAAAAGACTTACGTTTTGGGTTCAAGAATCTGATTCTTGAATGGAAGATTCTGTTTCTTGGATATGTTGCTGCCACCAACAGAATTCCCTTTGCGGAATGTCCCTCTACCGGTATCCACGCGACGAAACGAACAGTGATTGCTAGCTCTTCGTTTTTCCAAGTTTTGGGAATTAGAGAGAAAAGGGAGAGGCAGAATAGAAAACGATTTTTCTAAGTCTTTTTGGTATTTCGACAGAAAGCATTAACTTAGCTAGGGTTTCGGCCAAGAGATCATTATATAGGGTGTGAGAGTTTTTCCCAGAACTAACTCTCACGTCCTCAACTTCTCTCGGCAATGTGAGTCTTTAACTCCCACGTCCTCTAGACTTCTGGTGGTACTGGAGTCTTTATCGGATAATAACTCCCACGTAATCAGCTATAACCAAATACCGAAAATACCCCTTATCTCTAATTTGAATAATAACGCTTTATTATTCTCAGGAAAAATGAATGTCAAATATAATGAACCTAGACACATTCTAGATTCATTGAATTTGGACATGAAGCTCGTTAGCTCGTCTATGCGTGTGACCCTGTAGGTTCATATCACAATGGCAATGAAAAGACACTTAGTAGTAGTATGAGTGTTGGAGTACATTTAATCTAAGGTGCGCCAATTCGATTGGACCGGGCCGGGCCGGGATTGGGCCCTTAATCGGGTTGGGCTGACCAACCCATTTGGACCGACCTTATGGCTGGAAAATTGGAAATATTTTCCAGCTCTTATCTCTTAGAAGGAGGTTAAAGTGGTGAGAATGTGGAGGAGTGGTTTCCTCCATGATCTCCCACTTCCCCCTTTCTCTCTCCCCCACTCTCCCTTGAATGACTAAGAAAAATACTGATTTTTCCTAGTATTCTAAGTCATTATTCTCCAGCTTTTGAAAGGTTAGAGAAGAGAGAAAAAGAGAGATTGAATAGAAAGAAAAGACAGCTTTTCTATATACTTGTTTTCTAGCTTTGGCTAATAGAAAAGAAGTAAGAAAATTGTTTCTTGTTCTGTTTTTAGGTCCTATATCCACCATATATATATACTCCATCTTGAAGAGTGTCTTCAAGACTTCTACGAGGCGTTGGCTAGCACCAAGCGGTAGAGGACCATCCTCGAAAAATCGAGTGGATATTGGGAGAGGCGGAGCCTGCGTTGGTGGCGTTCCGTTCGTGACAACAAACCTACAACTGAAACCGTTTCAGACTTATTCTGCACTTCAAAAGGTATAATGCTATCTCGTAGTCTAAGGTTCTTACTCGTGAAAGATCCTATTAGAGGCTAGTCGTTTTATTTCCGCTGCATAACTTGTTTTAGACCCGGTTATTCTTCTAACAGTGGTATCAGAGCCACTCACGAGTACCCTATAGATTTAATGTGCTATAGTATTTTAATATGGATTATGAATCTATATTTTGCATGCCTTAGGATTGATAGAAATGTTTTATATCTTGTATGACATGTTTTTGCATCATTTTGTATGTATGAGAGTCGAGATTTTCGGTCGATCCGATTTGGTCTTCGGTCGACCGCAATGCCTGTTTTGGTCAACCGAGTACTCTCAGTTTCTCTGTTCGGACGATTGGAGATAGGTCGGTTCACCGAATCTGAAACAGAATATGAAATGTTCATTTTGCTGGTTGCTCATTTTTCATAAATTGTTATTTTAGTTGAGCATGATGCATAGCAATCGCCTTTACCCTGTTGGTTTATTTTATAAATACGATCTGCGTATCGTGCCTATCTCTTTTTTTTTTTTTTTTTTATTATCAAAAGTTGTAATTCTCTTCTCATCAAATCCCCTCGAATGTAACTCGAGGTTTCCTTAGAATTATGCAATTCTAGATTAGGAGAAGGTACAACTGTGATTATGATTTGGAGACAACCACCTGCAGGTCAAGACGGTGTAAAATAGAATGTTTTCTTTTCACACCCTTAGATTGACTTCACAGTTTTTCCATTGGCTTGGAAAAACCGAATAGGATATGGCGATTACTATTGCATTTTTACTTTTATGTATTGGATGCATATGTATATAAGCATAAACTGTATTATTTTATGCTTTTCTGGTGAGATTGTTAAAAAAAAAAAGCCCCTCAATTAAATATTAATTAGTGCCTTCCTAAGTTTAGCCCTCGTCAAGGCCTAGATCGACATTAGTATGGGACATGCCAAAGCTGTACATACGTGTCTATCCGGGTGAGGCGCGAAGGATAATTTGTGATATCCGCGGGCAAAAACTTAGGGTCCTAGTTAACTGGATTATCTCAATAAATGGATTGAGGATCTAGAGGCAAAAGAGTTGAGAAAAGTGTATAATGATACGCTTGAATAAATGTTATTCACTCAACTAACCAAGAATAACATAATTTGATGTAATTGGCAAACGTTGCCTACCTAAATAACTAAGTTTTGGGCGATCAGCCAAAGTCGACTTCGAACGAGGTGAAATATGGATCTTGGCCCGCTAGAAAGTTAACGAACTTTACGAGTTGATAATGAGGGTTATTAACTCGAAGAAAATAGTGGGAGAAATCATTAAAAAGATAAAAGACCTAATAATGATTTTTTATCGGTACTTACTTTACATATGTATTTTGTTGTAGAAAATGGCAAATTCAAACCAAACACTATCACTGCGTTACGTCCCTTGAGAAGGACAAATTAGAGGGAGTTAACTTCTCGATCGGGTTCGAGAACTTGAGAATCGTTCTCAAGCATGAAAGAAAGCTGTATGTTCTAGAACAGCCTATTCCTGATACACCAGAGGCTCGCGCTTCGGCCGCTGAAAAAAGTGCTTATCAGAAGCATTGTAGTGATGTTTTAGATGTGTCTAGCCTCATGCTTGTCACCATGAACTCTGAGCTTCAGAAGCAACATGAAGACATGGGGGCTTATGAGATGCTTGCTCACCTGAAGCAACTATATCAGGGACAAGCACGCCAGGAGAGATTCGACGTATCGAAATCTCTTTTTCAATGCAAAATGTCGGAAGGAATGCCGGTGGAACTCACGTTCTTTAAGATGATAGGTTATGTTGAACCTTGAAAAAGCTGGGATTTCCTTTGGGGCAAGAGTCGTCGATCGATTTGATCTTGCAATCGTTGCTCGAGTCATTCGATCGGTTCATTCGAATTATCACATGAATGATATTGACAAGCCATTGCTCGAGTTGTTGAACATGCTTTGGGGGACCGCCGAGAAGGAAATAGGCAAGTCCAAGCCCAACACCATACCGATGGTGCAAAAGGGGCAAAGGCAAAGGTTTTGTGAAATTCAAAGGCAAACCGAAAAGTAAGCCCGAGGGCAAGAAAACCACTTTCAACAATGCACTGAAATCTAAGGGTGGTGTAGCCAAGGACTCTATCTGTCATCATTGTGGTGAAAAGGGTCACTGGAAAAGGAACTGCAAAAGCTATGTTGCAGGAAAAATGCTGGAAAAGGAGAAAGCAAATGTTGCTTCGGGCTCAGGTATTTATGTTGTTGATATTAATATGATTGATATCAATTTAAATACAACTACTTCTTGGGTACTTGATACCGGATGTGGTTCTCACATTTGTACTAATGTGCAGGGACTGCAAAGGAGTAGAGAGTTGGCAAAGGGTGAAATGGAACTACGAGTTGGCAACGGAGCACGTGTTGCAGCCCTAGCTGTAGGGACTTGTACTTTTACTTTGCCTTCAGGGCTTGTTTTGGGTTTAAAAAACTGTTTCTATGTTCCAAGTTTAACTAAGAATATTATTTCAGTTTCTTGTTTGGACAAGAAAGGTTTTGAGATTTCAATAAAAAACCAACGATTATCGTTATTTTTGGATAATATTTTTTATGCAAGCGCCTCTTTGATTAATGGTCTATATATTTTAGAACTTGATGTGCCAATTTTAAATATAAATACAAAAAGGATTAAGACTAATGATTCTAATCCGACATACCTCTGGCATTGTCGCTTAGGCCACATAAACGAAGACCGCATATCCAAGCTCCATAAAGATGGGCTGTTGGAATCATTTGACTTCGTGTCTTATGATCGATGCGAATCTTGTTTGTTGGGTAAGATGACAACATCACATTTCACTAAGCTAGGTGAGAGAGCCGATGCTTTATTAGGACTAATACATAGTGATGTATGTGGCCCTTTTAATATACATGCAAGGGGTGGTTACTCTACTTCATTACCTTTACTGATGACTTCAGTAGGTATGGATATGTGTTCTTGATGAAACACAAATCCGAAGCATTTGCTAAGTTTAAAGAGTTTAAACTAGAAGTAGAAAACCAACTTGGCAAGAGTATTAAGGTTCTTCGATCTGATTGAGGAGGAGAATACTTGAGTCAAGAATTCTGTGACTATTTAAAGGATTGTGGAATCGTTTCACAACTTTCTCCTCCAGCTACTCCACAATGGAATGGTGTATCTGAAAGGAGGAACAGAACCTTATTAGATATGGTTCGTTCTATGATGAGTCACGCTAGCCTGCCCAATTCTTTTTGGGGACACGCACTAGAGACATCAACTTTAACACTTAACCGCATTCCATCTAAATCAGTTGCAAAGACGCCATACGAGTTATGGTCTGGGAAGCGTCCCAGTTTGTCTTTCTTCAAGAGTCTAAGAAGGGCCTTTGTCCTATGGCACATGGTACTGTTCTGTCGAACAAGTAGTGTTCTAAAACGCCTGCCGAATTGGAACGCATGAAAGAGACCCCTTATGCTTCTGCCATAGGATCCATCATGTACGCTATGTTATGTACTCGCCCAGATGTCTCGTTTGCCTTAAGCCTTACGAGCAGATACCAGTCTAATTATGGTGAACGTCACTGGAACTCAGTCAAGAATATCCTCAAGTACTTACGAAGGACTAAGGATACATTCTTGATTTATGGAGGGGGCGGATGAGCTCGTTGTAAGTGGTTACACCGATGATAGTTTCCAAACCGATAGAGATGATTTCTGATCGCAATCGGGATATGTGTTTAACTTGAATGGAGGTGCTGTGAGCTGGCGCAGTTCAAAGCAATCGACCATTGCAGATTCTACGACAGAGGCCGAGTACATAGCAGCTTGTGAAGCAGTTTGGATCAGGAAATTTATTTCTGACCTCGATGTGGTTCCTAGTATTGCGAACCCGATAGACCTCTATTGTGACAACAATGTGGCTATTTCACAATCTAGGGAACCCAGATCTCACCAGAGGTCCAAACATGTACTACGACGTTTTCACCTAATCCGCGAGATTATAGAAAGAGGTGATGTGCATATATGTAGAGTAGATTCGGCAGACAATGTCGCCGATCCACTGACAAAACCACTGTCGCAGCAGCAGCATGATCGTCACACTAGTTCCATGGGTATCCGATATCTGGAGGGGCTGATCTTTAGAGACAGTCATTAGTATGCCCTTAAAGACCAATCAGTAGATGAGTTTGGGTCTTTAGTGCAAGTGGGAGATTATTGTATCGTATTTATGTAATTTTCATTTTGATGAATAAAAAAAAAGTAAAAAGGCATAAATTCCAGTATTATATCAATATGTTTATGCGTTCTTAAAAACATAATGAAATAATATGTCCTTAGAATAGTATTCATAATTGTTATGATTCTGAAAAGTCCCTAGTCGAACATTATTATGGAATCTTCGAGGACAATAATAATGCGTAAGACTAGTATGTGCAGTGATTGATATAAGATATCGGATCGTCACATGAGTATATATGATTAGAGAATCATTATACTGGACAGACCCGACATGAGAAACACACCATGGGTTGTTATATAATAGTCAACGGTGTTTCTCAATTTTTGACTGGGTTGTATATGAGATCCTTCGACTTGAGGTCTCACAAGAGTTCTTGCATGGCTAGTGTTATGCTTTGATAATGTTAAACGCTATCCGTAACAGGGTGAGCAATAAAGGCATTTATTGGGTATATCACGAATCTTGTTCAGGATGAATGGAATGCAGAAAGGATTTGTCCCTCCTATATAGCAGGAGCGATATCTTGGGCCCCTTTGATGGAGTCTAACTAATTCATGGCCATGAACAAATGAATCAGTATATGATATTGATGTCATTTGATTAGTCTACTCGCGAATCAAGAAACTAAAAGATTGGACAATACAAGTGTGACTTTTTCCATGACTTGTGTTCAATCTAGATATCAAGGACAAAAAGGATTTAAATACAAATGTCAAATGGTGTGATTATGATAGTCACTGATGCGTTGCTAGATACCTCTCATTACCTGTGACATATGATGTCACAGCCAAAATCATAGATACCTCCTAGTTCGCACTCATAGATCAACTGGATTGGTCTTGTTGGAGTAGATTTAATCTAAGGTGCGCCAATTCGATTGGGCCGGGCCGGGCTTCGGGCCGGGATTGGATTGGGCCCTTAATCGGGTTGGGCCGACCAATATGATTGGGCCGACCAACCCATTTGGACCGACCTTATGGCTGGAAAATTGGATATATTTTCTAGCTCTTATCTCTTAGAAGGAGGTTAAAGTGGTGGAGAATGTGGAGGAGTGGTTTCCTCCATGATCTCCCACTTCCCCCTTTCTTTCTCCTTACTCTCCCTTGAATGACTAAGAAAAATGCTGATTTTTCCTAGTATTCTAAGTCATTATTCTCCATCTTTTGAAAGGTTAGAGAAGAGAGAAAAAGAGAGAGCATTCAAGAGAGATTGAATAGAAAGAAAAGACAGCTGCATAACTTATTCTGCACTTCGAAAGGTATAATGCTATCCCGTAGTCTAAGGTTCTTACTCGTGAAAGATTCTATTAGAGGCGGGTCGTTTTATTTCCGCTGCATAACTTGTTTTAGACCCGGTTATTCTTCTAACAGTGAGTTCATAAATCACAAGCGGCCCCTAGCAGGACATTGTGACTACCCAAAGTGAATGAATTTACAACAGAACCTAATGTCAATCCACTATTTAATCCCTTTGTCTCGCGATATCCTAATTAAGCATAAGGCATGGTAGTCATCACCCTTATTAAGCTTAATTATATTTATGCTCGATCTCCATGTAGACTGTTCCAACAAACAATATTTAATAACAACTTTATTAAATACATTTGAGCACGGCCATGCATTTAAAAAGTCTTTCCCTATCGAGGGGCCCATGTATATCTCTCTCTAATAAGAGAGGGACAAATTCCTTACAATGCCTCTCACATTCAAGCCATGATAGGACACTACATCCGATTATCAGTCGTATTGAATACTCGATTAAAAGCAACGTACGACTGAGTCAAAATGTGGCTCCATTCATGCTAGAATCAAATGGAGACATAAGGTCTAAGGATTCTAAAATAGTATTGAGGAAGTAATACTTATGACTAAGGACCATGAAGTATTACTTCTCTAACGGATCACGTATGATATTAAATATCTCAATACATTGCATCTATGATATGATTTGTAATCATTACACATGATTAGTAAAACGTAATCATCAATCAAACATCATACTAGTTTTATTTCATTGTAATATAGATTACATAAAACTAGGGACAACTAGAATAGTAATTACATAAGCAAATGAGTTTTACTATCAAATCACTCATTTGATGTTCATAAGCAAAATTAACTATTCATATGAAATGCTCAAATAGATATAAAACGTACAACATATGATAATGGTCCTAGGGCACTACTAACAGACGTCCTCTAGCAATCTTGAGTTGTAGTGTATTGGACTTCATACGTCTTCTTGTCAAAGAGTCTACCACTTGATTGTACTCTTGTTGAATTGAGTAGCTCTTGACATGTTGATCCACCTTCTTCATTGACTTTGTAAATACTCCATAGCATGTGGATTGACTTCATGTTTGTGCTATAGATTCTTGCAATTTGTAGCTTCCTTGAGTGTATGATCATACCTTTGATGTACACAAGGAGCTAACTTACCATTTTTGTCAATGTTGGTGTGAGTGCTAAAGATCCTATCAATAAGAACATGCTCACACAAACATTAGAACTATCAACGGTTTGTTATCATCAAAACAAGATCGATCACTTTGCCCTTAGGGCTAACAATCTCCCCATTTTTTTATGACAAAACATTGATGCAAATGGGAATAATATGCAAAAGATAAATCTTTAAAGCATATAAATAAGTATGCATGAGATAAGGGTATATATGATCTAGGCAAGTAGATTTTTTGAAAAAAACATATTCTATTCCCCCTATTTTAAAGAATCCCTTATCTCTCCCTTTTTGCAAGTTCTTAAGCTTTCTCCTTTTGTAAATTGCTTTTCTTGGCACATTTGCAACACTAAGATTTCTCCCCCTTTTTGTCAAAATCAAAAGGGTAATCAGAGCGCCAGTATGAAAAGCATTTTCTCCTCATTTTTTTATTGAAAAACAGAAATCTAAAGGATTTCTCCCCTTTGAAAGACCCTTTTATGCTTAAAAAAAATATGAAGAAGGGATTAAGTTTAAAATTTTGGAGAAGCTTGATGGTCTAATAGATTGATAAGATAACAACTCTTAAAGCAAGACTAACCAAAAACTATAAATGAGATCAAAATTATTAGAAAATGAAGAATATGATCTCAAAGTTATAAGGGAGTGTATATGTAAGAAATAAACATGCATAACACATATAACTTGATGAAGAACCGCAAGGTTCGACTTAAGTTTGAGCCCGATCTTTCTTCAATTCTCGAACTAGTTTCTATGGGAATTTAATCAACGCAACACTAAGGGAGGTTAATTAACAATGGAGGCTGAAACACCACAACAAGAGAAACTAACTTGTTGATACAGTAACTCAAAGAATGAATGAAGTTCTACATAGAAGTTCAAACACGAGAAGCTAAGGAATAACCTTACCAAAATATCAATATATCTAACGTAAATATTAAAGTGGCGAAATCTCCCTTTTAATAGGTTGAGATTTCAGTTACAACCATAAAAAGAAATAAGAGTCCTTAAAGGATTAAGACTCTTGAAAACAAATAAGTGTCCTTGAAGAATTAGGACTCTTGAATAACAACTTGCTATCAAGTGACTACCTAAACAAATAAAGTGGCGGCTAGAATCAATCTAACTACCAAATCTATGAAGAGTCCTAGTTGCATTAGGACTCTTTATTAACCAACTAACTAACACATGGACAACATGTCCTTTATTCTAGCAACTACTTGCTATACACGAAATTAAGTAAATAATAAAGCTGGAAAATAATTAAAGTCTAGCATAGACTTTAATTGTACACAAAAAGTCTAAAATGCCCTTTTAAATTCGTCCCAATTCTGGACAGCTTGTTGGGCCAACTTGCACGACGATTTCGGATGTCAAGAAGGCAGAATCTGATCTCGGGTTCTCATGAAAGTTGTAGATCTGCCTCTTATCTTTAATATGCAACTGGAATCAGCTCCATTGGATAAACGGATAGAAAGTTATGACCATTCTGCCAAACTGTTGTAAAGCTGTCCAATCCCTCATCATCTTGTATGATTACTAAAACACCCTTCTTAGCCTCTTTGCTTGATAGGGCCTAATTGTATACTTGTGAACTTGAGAGGCTGCCTTTTATATTCTATGTGTAACTTAGCATCCTCTTTGTACTTTAATATACGAACCAATGATGTAGTTATCTGCTTCATATTCCTCGTTCTACGCTTCGTCCTTGGTCTATGTATGTGACCCTTTGACTTGGGAAGCCTCGAGGCTGGTACCGTATCATAACTCCCAAACTCACTTACACAAGTTGGCTATAAGTGATAAAAGATGAAAACAAGCCAACAAGTGATGTGATGATGTAGAATATGAACAATTTAGCATACATCACATATGTTGAGGGGGTGTGGGATGAAAACTTTTGAAAACTCCCCCTAAGGTTGTGCCTATATGAATAAAACAACAAAACTTACAGATTACTAAAAGTAAAGTTTGAATTTTGCTGATATTTGGTTGTCCCGGTCAACCAAATATAGGGGACCTATGGTCGACCTGAGCCCCACAGTCCGATCGACCTAACTTTTGGCAGGAAAACGTGCAATAACAGTTCTAGCCACTACTATACAATCAAATAAGCACACAAAGGCATATTCAATGCCAAGCATCTATACGATCAACCACATAAGATTCATGCTATATACTTGAATATAAACAACAAAATACCCTAAATTCTATAAAGATCAAATGAAAATCAAGACATAGCATCTAAAAACTCCCCCAAAGCATGAAACACTAAGAAAAGAGGGGAGTGTTTTTTTTAGTGCGCTTTCATCACAAGGATGAAATCATTAAGCTCTCTAATAACATGATCATAAGATCAAAACAAGTAAAGAGAAAAGACATGTCATAAGAAACAAGGTGACGGTTTAAAAGAAGCAATTGCAATACAAGGGAAAAAGAGAATTGTAAGAACAACAGTTGCTATGCCTAGGGTACACAATGGATAACAAAGGGAAAGACATAGAAATGAAATAAATTACAAGGAAATATAAAGAGATTGAGTTTAGAAATTTCTCATTGAATTAAAGAGTTGCTTCTTGCACATTGAGATCCTTGAGCTTCTCAATCTTCTTCATCATTGACATTCTTTGGTGAAGCTTCAACACTTGGTGGAGTTTCTTCTTTGTCTCCAAGTTCTTCAACCATGGAATCCTTTTCTTTATTTTTTTCTACATTGTCTTGAATGTCTATATCAACCTCTTAACCCTCAATCCCATCTTTTAATCCCAAATCTTCTCACTACAAGAAAACAGTTAAATAGTGACAGACATATCCGTTGCTAACCTGAGATTAGCGAACGAACCACGTGGTCAGATATTTTTCATCGCTGAGCCGAATAACGACGAATTATGTAGCGACCGACTTATTGGTGACTGTATACCGACGAATTAGCGACCGAATGTCCATCAATGTTGACTTTAACTTATTAACGACCGATTACCGACGGTCCTTTTACCAACAGAATATTAGGTCGCGAATTACCGACTGAATGGTCAACAATATTGACTTTGACTTTGATTTATAAACGACCGATTGCCGATGACCTTTTTATCGACAGATTAATAGGTCGCGAATTACCGACCGAATGGGTTCTACGACCCCACAAAGCACTATTGGAGAACTCATTGTGTGGAAGCCTTCTCGATACCGGACACACGATCTTTTTCTGCGACTAAGCCTTCAAGACCGTAGAAAGAACATAAAGCATGAGAACGATGTTGTGTTTATAATACGACATAAAACATGTTATTTTCTATGTGATTTGTTCCCTTCTCTCTGTCTTCCCAATCTATTATTTTCCTAAGGGCAAGCGAGAGACAATTCCCTTTAATAGATGTAGAGCAAAGGAATTCATAATGGATAGCCCCGTGCCAACTTTTGGTGGCTAATTAGTGTATTATGTCCCCAGGTTATTTATTTTTAGTGAATAACGTCCTAATTCATTGTTTCTGGACATTACTTTCCCCAAAATAGTTTTCATTTTGTGTGTAACATTCTTCTGTCCAAAACAATAGTTAGTTAACTGTGAATTTAAAATTTTGATCAGGTCAAAGAAAATATATATAGGGAGGAATAGAAAAACAAGTGATATTTTTCTTATGGAAGGTTTTTGCTTCACAGACATCTTCCTCACAAATCCCCCACCCTTATCCTCACCCGCCTCCGTCGATATAAAATGTTGAAGTTTAACGACATTTATTATTATAAGAATTTTTAACAGGTGTTGTGAAAAGTGATTTTATCTATATCTTTGATTTTATGGCTAACACTTGTTTTACACGTTTAAATCATTTCGTGTTGTGCACTCGAAGGTTCTAAAAAAGATGTTCAAGAGAAAAAAAAGTTTTGGGCACCTAAAGATACGTATAAAAAAAATTTCTTCCTTTTTTCAGTTTAGAAAGTTTGTCGTATAACATAAATTTGAAATAGAGAATTAACATTTGTATTGTTGAAACCTGATTGAGTGGGGTTGGGTGACGCAAAATCATTTTTAAATAAACTACTCTTGAACGTTGAGGAAGCTAAACAGTTAACAATTAGAAAATGAAATCAAAATAAAAAAAGATATTGTCTAAAAAAAGCAAGCAATCAACAAAATATACAAAGCTTTATGAGATTGGCAAGAAGTATGAAATGCAATTAAAACATACGAAAGTCTAATCTGAAAAAGAAAATGATTAATAAAAACTTTAGAGATTGTGAAAATGGCAAGGTAAATTTGGGTTGGATCTGGTGAAGGAAACAAAGAAATGTTAATAATAATAATCTGTCATTTTTTAATTTGGGGAAGGCAAAAATTCAAAAGAAAAGTTTTAAAAACAAACAAAATAGAGTGCTTACTCGTAAATACAAAACGAAAGAAATAACGAATCTATGGAGGACTAGCGAGATTGTAAAGAGATAGAGAAGAAGGAATGTTTTAACCCTTGAAACTTAGAGGTTTTAAAGGGTTGAGTATGTTCCTTTAAAACGCTAGTATTTATGTTGTTAATGTGATGGGAATTAGTGGAGGTATACGTGATATAAGGAGGTAACATTCAAAAACAAATTTAATTAATAATTTGTTTTATTGTTGATTCTAGTCTCTGTATGAGTTCGTAAAAATTATTTACTACATTATACAAAAGGTAATTTATAGTATATGATTTATTTAAAATATTAAAATCATAATATTAAAACTTTGCCTTTTATATTTTGTACCTAGACGGGCCAAAACATAAACAAGGAGAATTTGCCGATTTCAAAAGTTGGCAAGTAGGGATAGACACTTCCCTCTCAAGTTTGGGCACAGCCGTCCAAGCTTCCGTCAGGGCGGGGAATCTCTTGTTAAGGCGAGGATTAGGCCGAGAACGGTGACAAATGTAAAAGAAAGATTTTGTTTGGAAATACGTCTATAATAACATACATATGAACTTCAACATACACTAGTCAATGAAAAAGAATATTTTTCATTTAGACTAGTGTTCATTTTTTATTTTTTTTTTACAATTACCTTGAGTTTGATTGAGAAAAATAGGAGGAGACAAAAGGAGATCCATTAAGGAAAAAAATACAAACATTACGATATTGAAGAAATGTACTGCATCTCAACTAGGAATTGGATAAATTTACACTAACTTCTAATCATGTTTAATCAAGAATTTACACAGATATATATTCGAGTACTATATTTATCATCCTCAACAATCTCCCTCATAACTAATTTTTTGTTAAAATCATTATGTTTTCTATTTTCATCCCTCATCAAATAAAAATATTTACCTTAAAAGGAAAACTAATGTTATTAACCAGTCAAAACAATCTTTCATTTAGGGACAAGATTAAAAAAATCATATGTTATGTAGAGTACTATCTTCATTCCAAAATATAAGTCGTTTAAAATATTTTGCGAAAATTAATAAAGCAAAAAGCAATGTATTTTGTTAGTTAAAATATCAATGTTACTCTCTCAAATAGTACTTGTATACCACTAATTATATTTAAGTGGAGTAATATTGCTATTTTGACTTACAAAGTACCTTATTCTTTTCCCATAATTTTTGTTACATGTATTAAACGACTTATATTATGAAACAGATGTAGTAATAGGTTTCTTATTAGAATAAAAAAGATTGAAATGTGATCTTCTTTCTATTTCATGATTAAGCACTCCGTAATTTTTAAACTACACAGTATTTTGGTCAACTTTTTCAATTTTGAATTAGTTTCCAACTTGAATGCATGAGAACTCTAAAGTATTTTTCTGAATACTTTGTGCTTTAATTTTCCTGATTATTCAAGTTAGATCAAAAGTATTCAGCCAAAATTAAAATAAATAAGGGTTAGAGCTACAAAGTAATACCATATCTAAGTACCGAAGTACCACATCTTTGAGTTTTACTGCCATGCACTCAATTGTCCCACAACATCACAGTAAAAATAAGAATCTTTTTCTAATTCAAAAAGGTACTCCCATTGTTTCCTAATAGAATGTCTGAGGTACTTTAAAATAGATTAAAAAAAGTAGTGACAAGAAAAAATTTCATTAAATCTGAATTACAACCCTCTCTCTTTCTTTCTCGTAGTAATAATAAGAATCCTCTTGCAATTCAAAGAAGTACTTCGACTACTTCATAATAGAATGATTGAGGTACTTTAATATAGATTAAAATGAAAATACAAAAAGTATTATTAATATTATATTAAAAAATTAAACATATTTCTATTAAGTCTGGATTAATAGACTGTATTATGAAATCTGTGGAGTATCAGCGAGAAAATCCAAAGTCACAAAAAAAAAAGTTTGAGATTTAAAAGAGCTTTTATTGTGCAAAGAGGGCAAATAATCCTCTGTCCCCAATTCCTGTCCCCATCCCTGTCCCAGCCAATCACAATCCACCCTGTGTATATATAATTGGAAAAATTATTTATATAGTAAATTTTGATTGGCTGGGACAGGGATGGGGACAGGAATTGGGGACAGAGGATTTTCACCCTGCAAAGAGAGTCCACATCGGTTTTCAATTTTAATAACAAAACGGTTTAAGTTCTTGATTTTTATACTCATTAACAATCCATTATAAGTTGAAAATAAGATACAATTCTCTTTCTTTTCGTAATATATTTTTTTTGACATTTTTTATAGATTAATTATAAAGAGAAAAATATTTGATATATTTCTTATGGAAGGTTTTACTTCGCAGACATCTTCCTAGCAAATCCCCTCTCCCCTATCCTCATCACCACCCTCGATATAAAATGTTGAAGTTTGTTGACACTTATTATTTTAAGAATTTTTAATAGGTGTTGTGAAAAGTAATATTATCTATATCTTTAATTCGATCGCTAACACGTGTTTTTCACGTTTAAACCTTTTCGTGTTGTGCATCCGAAGGTTATAAAAAAAAAATGTTCAACAGAAAAAACAAGTCTTGAGCACCTAAAGACAAGTATAAAAAAGTTTTCTTCCTTTTTTAAGTTTAGAAATTTTGTCGTATAACATAAATTTTAATTAGAGAATTACATTTGTATTGTTGAAACCAGATCGGGAAGGGTTGGGCGACACAAAATCATTTTCAAAAATATTACTCTTGAAATTTGGGTGAGCTAAACAGTTAACAATTAGAAAATGAAATCAAAATAAACAAAGATCTAGTCTAAAAAAAGCAAACAATCAATAAAAAATACAAAGGATTATTTAATTGGCAAGATGTATGAAATGCAATTAAAACATATGAATGTCTCATCTGAAAAAGAAAATGATTAATAAAAACTGTAGAGATTGTGAAAATGGCATGGTAAAATTGGGTTGGATATGGTGAGGAAAACAAAGAAATGTTAATAATAAACTATCATTTTTTAATTTGGGGAAGGTAAAAATTCAAAAGAAAAGTTCTAAAAACAAACAAAATAGAGTGCTTACCCGTGAATACAAAACGAAAGAAAGAAAAAAAGATCCTATGGAGGACTGGAGGGATTGTAAATAGATAGAGAAGAAGGAATGTTTTAACCCATGAAACTTAGAGGTTTTAAAGGGATGAGTATGTTCCCTTAAAACGCTAGTATTTATGTAGTTGATGTGATGGGTTTATTTTTATACGCATTACCAATCCATTTTCAGTTGAAAATAATTCTTTCATTTCGTAATATATTTTGTTTGACATTTTTGTATAGATTAATTAGGAAGATAACAACAAGTGATATTTTTTTTATGGAAGGTTTTTGCTTCGCAGAGATAATCCTCGCAAATTCCCCCCCCCCCAATTCTCACCCGCCACCGTCGATACAAAATGTTGAAGTTTAACGACATTTATAATTAAGAATTTTTAACAAGTGTTGTGAAAAGTGATTTTATCTATATCTTTAATTTTATGGTTAACACGTGTTTTTCACGTTTAAATCATTTCATGTTGTGCACCCGTAGGTTCTAAAAAAAAGATATTCAACAAAAAAGAAATTTGAGAAATCCCCTATTTGTAGCATATATCTTTTTACTTATTTCGATAAATAACAGTAATTGTTTATTAGGCTATTTACAGTAGTATCTTTTTACGGATCACTATAAATGTCCAATTAGTGAATCCGGTCACTATTCAGGCCAAAGAGGTGACACGTGACTTGCACATGTGTATTTTTTTTTCTAGGTAAAAAGAAGGTGCAAGTGATGGGGACCAACACCTCAAGTTGCACATGGGTATTTTGTTGGAGTACATTTAATCTAAGGTGCGCCAATTCGATTGGGCGGGCCGGGCCGAGATTGGATTGGGCCCTTAATCGGGTTGGGCCGGTCAACCCATTTGGATCAATCAATTCGATTGGGTTCCGGGCCGGGCCGGGCCGGGATTGGATTGGGCCGACCAATATGATTGGGCCGACCGACCCGTTTGGACCGACCTTATGGCTGGAATATTAGACATAATATTCAGCTCTTATTAGTGTGGTTAAAGTGGTGGAGAAAGTGGAGGAGTAGTTTCCTCCATGATCTCCCACTTCCCCCACATTCTCTCCCCACTCTCTCTTGATAGACTAGGAGAAAAATACAGTTTTTCTTATTCAATCTATCAGATTTTTCTCCAGCTTTTGAAGCTTAGAGAGAAGAGAGAAAAAAGAGCTTTAGAGAGAAAAGAAAAGACAGATTTTCTAGACTTGTTTTCTGGCTTTTGCTAATAGAAAATAAGTTAGGAATCTTGCATCTTGTTCTTCTAAAAGGTCAGAGATACATACTCCATTGAAGAGTGTCTTCAAAGCTTCTACAAGGCGTTGGCTAGCACCAAGCAGTAGAAGACCATCCCCGGAAGATCGAGTGGATACTGGAAGAGACGGAGCCTGCATTGTGGTGTTCCGTTCGTCACAACATACCGCTGAAAGCGTTTCGGCCATTCTAGCATCTAAAAAGGTAAAACACTATCCCGTAGTCGTAGGTTCTTACTCGTGGAAGATCCTGGTAGAGGCGGGTCAAGTTTTATTCCGCTGCGCACTTGTTTGTGACCCGGTTATTCCTCTATGTTATAGTGTTTGAATATAGATTATGAATCTATGTTAGGCATGCCTTAGGATACTAGAAATGTTGTAAATCATGTATGACATGTTTTTCCAATTTTCTGTATGTATGTCTGTTGAGAATTTCCAGTTTTGAAGTCATTCAAAAGCTGGAAAAACTCTCAGATTCTAGACCTTCGGTCGACCGGGACTCAGTTTTGGTCGACCGAGGCAAGACAGAAGCTAAATGATTTGGGATCAACCGAGAGGGTGTTCGGTCGAACCGAGTTGGTCTTCGGTCGACCGAAGTGCCTGTTTGGTCGACCGAGGTACTCTCAGTACTTTTTCGGTCGACCGAAGTGCCTGTTTAGTCGACCGAGGTACTCTCAGTACTTTTTCGGTCGACCGAGCTTGATGGCCGGTCAACCGAACCCAGGCAGAATATGAAATGTTCATTTTACTGTTTTGCTCATTTTTCATAAAGTGTTATGTTAATTGAGCATGATGCATAGTAGTCGCCTTTACCCTATTGGTTTTATTTTATAATACGATCTGCGTATCGTGCCTATTTATCATTCAAAAGTTGTAATTTTATTCTCATCAAATCCCCTCGAATGTAACTCGAGGTTTCCTTAGAAATTTTGTAATTCTAGATTAGGAGAAGGTACAGCTGAGATGGTGAAGATTTGGAGGCAACCAACTGAAGGTCAAGACGGTGTAGAATAGATGTTTTTCTTTTTACACCTTAGATTGACTTCACGGTTTTTCCATTGGCTTGGAAAAACCGAATAGGATCTTGGCGATTACTATTGCATTTTATTTTATGTATTGGATGCATATGTATATAAGCATAAATTGTTTTATTTATGCTTTTCTGGTGAGATTGTTAAAAACAAAATCCCTCATTTAAAATATTAATTAGTGCCTTCCTAAGTTTGGCCCTCGTCAAGGCCTAGATCGACATTAGTATGGGACATGCCAAAGTGCATGCATACGTGTCTATCCCAGGGTGAGGCGCGAAGGATAAGTTGTGATATCCACGGCTAAAACTCGGTGGTCCTAGTTAACTAGATTATCTCAATAGATGGATTGAGGATCTAGAGGCAAAAGAGAGTTGAGAAAAGTGTATAATGATACGCTTGAATAAATGTTATTCACTCAACTAACCAAGAATTACATAATTTGATGTAATTGGCAAACGTTGCCTACCTAAATAACCAAGTTTTGGGCGATCACCCAAAGTCGACTCGAACGAGGTGAAATATGGATCTTGGCCCGCTAGAAAGTTAACGAACTTTCCGAGTTGATATTGAGGGTTATTCACTCGAAGAAAATAGTGGGAGAAATCATTAAAAAGATAAAGACCTAATAATAATTTTTAATCGGTACTTGCTTTTGTATATGCATATTTTTGTTGTAGAAAAATGGCAAATTCAAACCAAACACTATCATCTGCGTTCATGTCCTTGAGAAGGACAAATTAGAGGGAGTTAACTTCCTCGATCGGGTTCGAGAACTTGAGAATCGTTCTCAAGCATGAAAGAAAGTTGTATGTACTAGAACGACTTATTCCTGCTATACCGAGAGGCTCGCGCCTGGCTGCCGATAGAAGTGCTTATCGAAGCATGTTAGTGATGCTTTAGATGTGTCTAGCCTCATGCTTGTCACCATGAACTCGAGCTTCGTAAGCAACATGAGGACATGGGGGCTTATGATATCGTTTGGCTCACTTGAAGCAACTATATCGAGGGGCAAGCACGCCGAGAGAGATTCGATGTATCGAAATCTCTCTTTCAAAGGCAAAATGTCCGAGGAATGCCAGTAGGGAACTCACGTTCTTAAAATGATAGGTTATGTTCAAAACCTTGAAAAAGCTGGGATTTCCTTTGGGACAAGAGTCGTCGACTCGATTTGATCTTGCAATCGTTGCTCGAGTCATTCGATCGGGTTCATTCGAATTATCACATGAATGAAATTGACAAGCCATTGCTCGAGTTGTTGAACATGCCGAGGACTGCCGAGAAGGAAATAGGCAAGTCCAAAACCCAACACCATACCGATGGTGCAAAAGGGGCAAAGGCAGAGGTTTTGTGAAATCCAAAGGCAAACCGAAAGGGTAAGCCCAAGGGCAAGCAAACCACTTTCAACAATGCACTCGAAACCTAAGGGTGGTGTAGCCAAAGACTCTATCTGTCATCACCCTGTGGTGAGAAGGGTCACTGAAAAGGAATTGCAAGAGCTATCTTGCAACAAAAAAGGTCGCAAAAAGGAGAAAGCAATTGTTGTTTCTGGGCTCGGTATTTATGTTATTGATGTTAATATGATTGATATCAATTTAAATACAACTACTTCTTGGGTATTTGATACCGGATGTGGTTCTCACATTTGTACTAATGTGCAGGGACTTCAAAGGAGTAGAGAGTTGGCAAAGGGTGAAGTGGAACTACGAGTTGGCAACGAGAGCACGTGTTGCGACCTCTAGTCTGTAGGGACTTGTACTTTTACTTTGCCTTCAGGGCTTGTTTTGGGTTTAGAAAACTGTTTCTATGTACCTAGTTTAATTAAGAATATTATTTCAGTTTCTTGTTTGGACAAGAAAGGTTTTGAGATTTCAATCAAAAACCAACGATTGTCGTTATTTCTGGATAATATGTTTTATGCAAGCGCCTCTTTGATTAATGGTCTATATGTTTTAGATCTTGATATGCCAATTCTAAATATAAATACCAAAAGGATTAAGACTAATGAATCTAATCCGACATACCTCTGGCATTGTCCCTTAGGCCACATAAACGAAGATCGCATATCCAAACTCCATAAAGATGGGTTGTTGGAATCATTTGACTTCGAGTCTTATGATCGATGCGAATCTTGTTTGTTGGGTAAGATGACAGCATCACCTTTCACTAAGCTAGGTGAGAGAGCCGATGCTTTATTAGGACTAATACATAGTGATGTATGTGGCCCTTTTAATATACATGCAAGGGGTGGTTACCTCTACTTCATTACCTTTACTGATGACTTCAGTAGGTATGGATATGTGTTCTTGATGAAACACAAATCCGAAGCATTTGCTAAGTTTAAACTAGAAGTAGAAAACCAACTTGGCAAGAGTATTAAGGTTCTTCGATCTGATCGAGGAGGAGAATACTTGAGTCAAGAATTCTGTGACTATCTAAAAGCTTGTGGAATCGTTTCACAACTTTCTCCTCCAGCCTACTCCACAATGGAATGGTGTATTCGAAAGGAGGAAACAGAACCTTATTAGATATGGTTCGTTCTATGATGAGTCACACGAGCCTCGCCCAATTCCTTTTGGGGACACGCACTAGAGACAATGAGCTTTAACACTTAACGGTGTTCCATCTAAATCGAGCTTACAAAGACGCCATACGAGTTATGGACTAGAAGCGTCCCCAGCTTTGTCTTTCCTCAAGATTTGGGGTCATGAAGCATTTGTGAAACGCTCAGCTTTCCCGATAAGCTGGCTCCGAAATCCGAAAAGTGCATATTTGTAGGTTATCCTAAGGAAACTAAAGGATACTACTTTTATATCCCTAACGAGAACAAAGTGTTTGTTGCTCGCACTGGGAGTCTTTCTAGAAAAAGAATTTGTTTCTAGAAACACAAGTGGGAGTAGTGTAGAACTTTCGAAGTTCCGGACTCTCAAACTAGCACTAATGATGAGATGGAAATTGAACAAACTCCACAAGTTGTTGTGCAGCGAGTGCCACAAACAGCTAGTGCGACCAAAGCACTAGCTCAAGAAACACAAGAATTGCGTAGAGTCCGGTAGAGTTCGTCGTCCACCTCCCGGAAAAAATTTGGATTTTTCATAACAGAACATGGTGATGTTATGTTTGTGGATCACGATGAACCTTCAACCTACAAACAGTCAATTAATAGCCCGATTTCGAGAAATGGCTTGCAGCCCATGAGATCTGAAATGGACTCCATGTACACTAACCAAGTCCTGGATCTTGGTTGATCCACTCGAAGGGGTAACTCCCATAGGGTTCAAATGGGTTTTTAAGATTAAAACCGACATGGAAGGGAATGTACAAACGTCATGCGGGCGATCGGTCGCGAAAGGTTTCAAACAAATTCATGGTATTGACTATGATGAGACTTTTTCCCCCTGTAGTTATGTTCAAGTCCATTCGGATTTTGCTTGCTATTGCAGCTTACTATGACTACAAAATCCGGAAAATGGATGTCAAAACCGCTTTCCTTAATGGAAAACTTGATGAGGATGTGTATATGACACGACTGAAGGTTTTGTCACTCCGAGAATGCTCGAAAAGAATGTAAGCTTCAGAGATCCATTTATGGACTCAAGCGAGCTTCTCGAAGTCTGGGAACATCCGCTTTTAATGATGCCGTCCCAGTGAGTTTGGCTTCATTAGAATTGAGGATGAGCCTTGTGTTTATAAAAAAGGTTAGTGGGAGCTCAATTGTATTCTGGTTTTGTATGTAGATGACATACTACTCATTGGAAACGACATACTAACCTTAAAGTCCAGTAAAGGCTTGGTTGAGTACGTGTTTCTCTATGAAAGACTTAGGCGAAGCTGACTATATTCTGGGGAGTCAAGATCTATAGAGATAGATCCGGGAGACTCATTGGCTTAAGTCGAGTACATATATAGACAAGGTGCTAAAGCGGTTTAGCATGCAAGAGTCTAAGAAAGGACTTTGTCCTATGGCACATGGTACTCGTTTCGTCGAAGGAGCAAAGTGTTCTAAAACGCCCGCCGAATTAGAACGCATGAAAGAGATCCCTTATGCTTCGCCATAGGATCCATCATGTACGCCATGATATGTACTCACCCTGGATGTCTCGTTTGCCTTAAGCATTACGAGCAGATACCGACCTAATTACGGTGAACGTCATCGGATCTCGATCAAGAATATCCTCAAGTACTTGCGAAGGACTAAGGATACATTCTTGATTTATGGAGGGCGGATGAGCTCGTTGTAAGTGGTTACACCGATGCTAGTTTCCAAACCGACAGAGATGATTTCCGATCGCAATCGGGATATGTGTTTAACTTGAATGGAGGTGCTTGTGAGTGGGCGGTTCAAAGCAATCAACCATCGCAGATTCTACGACAGAGGTCGAGTACATAGCAGCTTGTGAAGCGGCTAAAAAGGCGATTTGGATCGGGAAATTTATTTCCGACCTCGATGTGGTTCCTAGTATTGCGAACCCGATAGACCTCTATTGTGACAACAATGGGGCTATTTCCCAATCTAAGGAACCTAGATCTCACCAGAGGTCCAAACATGTACTACGGCGATTTCACCTAATCCGCGAGATTATAGAGAGAGGTGATGTGCATATATGTAGAGTAGACTCGGCAGACAATGTCGCCGATCCACCGACGAAGCCACCTGTCGCAGCAGCAGCAGCATGATCGTCACACTAGCTCCATGGGTATCCGATATCTGGAGGACTGGTCTTTAGAGACAGTCATTAGTATGCCCTAAAGACCATTTATTGTAATTTGGGTCTTTAGTGCAAGTGGGAGATTATTGTACCGTATTTTATGTTATTTTCATTTTGATGAATAAAAAGGCATTAATTCCAGTATTATTCATTATGTTTCAGCGTTCTTAACAACATAAATAAATAATATGTCCTTAGAATAGTATTCATAATTGTTATGAGATACTATTCGAAACGCTCCCTAGTCGAACATTATTATGGAATCTTCGAGGACAATAATAATGCGCAAGACTAGTATGTGCGAGTGATTGATATAAGATATCGGATCGTCACATGGGTATATATGATTAGAGAATCATTATACTTGATGCAGACTCGACATGAGAAACACACCATGGGTTGTTATATAATAGTCAACGGTGTTTCTCAAAAATTTTTGACTAGGGTTGTATAAAAGATCCTTCGACTTGAGGTCTCACAAGAGTTCTTGCATGGCTAGTGTTATGCTTTGATAATGTTAAACGCTATCCAGTAACAGGGTGAGCAATAAAGGCATTTATTGGGTATATCACAAATCTTGTTCGGGATGAGTGGGATGCAGAAGGATTTGTCCCTCCTATATAGCGAGAGCGATATCTTGGGCCCCTTGATGGAGTCCCGACTAATTCATGGCCATGAACAAGTGAATCAAGTATATGATATTGATGTCATTTGATTAGTCTACTCGCGAATCAAGAAACTAAAAGATTGGACAATACGAGTGTGACTTTTTCCATGACTTGTGTTCAATCTAGATATCAAGGACAAAAGGATTTAACTACAAATGTCAAATGTTGTGATTATGATAAATCACCGATATTTATGAATTGGGGGTAATGATGCGTTGCTAGATACCTCTCATTACTCGTGACATATGATGTCACGGCCAACATCATAGATACCTCTCGGGTCGCACTCATAGATCAACCTGGATTGGGCTTGTTGGAGTACATTTAATCTAAGGTGCGCCAATTCGATTGGGCCGGGCCGGGCCGAGATTGGATTGGGCCCTTAATCGGGTTGGGCCGGTCAACCCATTTGGATCAATCAATTTGATTGGGTTCCGGGCTGGGCCGGGCCGGGATTGGATTGGGCCCTTAATCGGGTTGGGCCGACCAATATGATTGGGCCGACCGACCCGTTTGGACCGACCTTATGGCTGGAATATTAGACATAATATTCAGCTCTTATTAGTGTGGTTAAAGTGGTGGAGAAAGTGGAGGAGTAGTTTCCTCCATGATCTCCCACTTCCCCCACATTCTCTCCCCACTCTCTCTTGATAGACTAGGAGAAAAATACAGTTTTTCTTATTCAATCTATCAGATTTTTCTCCAGCTTTTGAAGCTTAGAGAGAAGAGAGAAAAGAAAAGACAGATTTTCTAGACTTGTTTTCTGGCTTTTGCTAATAGAAAATAAGTTAGGAATCTTGCATCTTGTTCTTCTAAAAGGTCAGAGATACATACTCCATTGAAGAGTGTCTTCAAAGCTTCTACAAGGCGTTGGCTAGCACCAAGCAGTAGAAGACCATCCCCGGAAGATCGAGTGGATACTGGAAGAGACGGAGCCTGCATTGTGGTGTTCCGTTCGTCACAACATACCGCTGAAAGCGTTTCGGCCATTCTAGCATCTAAAAAGGTAAAACACTATCCTGTAGTCGTAGGTTCTTACTCGTGGAAGATCCTGGTAGAGGCGGGTCAAGTTTTATTCCGCTGCGCACTTGTTTGTGACCCGGTTATTCCTCTAACATATTTAGTCAAGGGAAAAATTGTGTAAAATTATTAGTGGATCCAGGGCAACTCGTTCGAAAATCGGAAGAACACTATCCAAATTCCCATTTCTTCCTCATCCCTTCCAATATAAATCCTAAAACTCCATCCAAAATTCCTTCATCAAAATTTAGTTATAAATAAACAAATGTATCTGGAGGATTCTCTAATTGGTCAGTTGGGTTATCCACTGACTCCGATTTATATTCTACGGAAATTTCAGAAGTCTTATCGACATTGCTACTTCCTATAGATTCGATACCATCTCGAGGATGTGTAACAGAAGACTCTACCTGTGATCTTTTGCGCACAACTTGTTGGCTATCTGCATACCACCAATAGATTAGTTTACTAGTTCAAACCTAAATACTTCAAAGTGGATTTAAAAATGTTAACCACCGAAAACTCTCCATTGGCAACGCCTAATTGATTAACCTCAACAAATCATCAAATATTAACAACTTGAGTGACTGGTGTGATTACATTCCCTAAAGGTGTTTGGGAGAAAGGGTTGGGCATTGGAAGAAAGGTTTAGTGAATAATTTCTCAAGGAAAATGAATCCAAAGACGTAATTGTTCAATAACCTTGTGATATATCTTCTCAATCTACTTTTGAAGTTTCCTGACTCCGGCTTCTCTGCAAATAATTCTAATCAAAGCTACAAGGAATTTTGGGTAGAGAATTAGGGTTTATATTGGAAGGGATGAGGAAGAAATTGGAATGGCAATAGTGTTTTTCGGATTTTCGAACAGGTTGCCTCGGATATAATTTTGGACAATTTTTTCAATTTACTAAATACACATGTCCAAGCCACGTGTCACCTCTTTTGCATGAATAGTGACCGGATTGTTGAGAATTAACATAAATTATAAATAGAGAATTAACATTTGTATTGTTGAAACCAGATCGGGAAGGGTTAGGCGACTCAAAATCATTTTTAAATAAACTACTCTTGAAATTTGGGGGAGCAAAACAGTTAACAAATAGAAAATGAAAAAAAAAAATAAACAAAGATCTTGTCTAAAAAAAGCAATCAATCAATAAAAAATACAAAGGATTATGAAATTGGTAAGAAGTATGAAATGCAATTAAAACATACAAATGTCTCATTTTGAAAAACAAAATGATTTAATAAAAACTGTAGAGACTGTGAAAATGGCAAGGTAAAATTAGGTAGGATATGGTGGGGGAAGCAAAGAAATGTTAATAATAATCTATCTATTTTTTTTTAATTTTGGGAAGGTAAAAATTCAAAATAAACAAACAAAATAGAGTGCTTACCAGTGAATAAAAAACGAACGAAAGAAATAAGGATCCTATGGATGAGTGGCGAGACTGTCAAGAGGTAGAGAAGAATGAATGTTTTAACCCTTGAAACTTGAGGTTTTAAAGGGTTGAGTACGTTCCCTTAAAACGCTAGTATTTATGTAGTTAATGTGATGGGTTCATTTTTATACTCATTACCAATCCATTTTCGTTTGAAAATAATGTAATATAATTCCTTTTTCATTTCGCATTATATTTTGTTTGACATTTTTGTAAAGATTAATTAGGAAGAGAAAAATAAGTGAAAATTTTCTTACGGAAGGTTTTTGCTTCACAAACATCTTCCTCGAAAATCCCCCTAACCCCTATCCTCAACCGCCGCCGTCGATATAAAATGTTGAAGTTTAAGGTCATTTATTATTTTAAGAATTTTTAACAGGTGTTGTAAAAAGTGATTTTAACTATATCTTTAATGTTATGGCTAACACGTTTTTTGCACGTTTAAATCTTTTCGTGTTGTGCACCCGAAGGTTCTAAAAAAAGATGTTCAAGAGAAAGAAAAAAAGGTTTTGAGCACCTAAAGATAAGTATAACATAAATTTTAAGTAGAGAATTAACATTTGTATTGTTGAAACCAGATCGGGTAGGGTTGGATGACACAATTCTTTTTTAAATAAACTACTCTTGAAATTTGGGGGAGCTAAACAGTTAACAATTAGAAAATGAAATCAAAATAAACAAATATATGTCTAAAAAAAGCAAACAATCATTAAAAAATAAAAGGATTATCAAATTGGCAAGAAGTATGAAATGCAATTAAAACATATGTATGTCTCATCTGAAAAACAAAATGATTCATAAAAACTGTAGTGATTGTGAAAATGGCAAGGTAAAATTGGGTTGGATAGTATTTATGTAGTTAATGTGATGAGTTTATTTTTATACTCATTACCAATCCATTTTCAGTTGAAAATAATATAATATAATTCTCTTTCATTTCATAATATATTTTGTTTGACATTTTTGTATAGATTAGTTTGGAAGAGAAAAATAAGTGATATTTTTCTTATGGAATGTTTTTTCTTCGCATACAACTTCCTCGCAAATCCACCTACCCCGGTCCTCACCCGCTGTCGTATATATAAAATGTTGAAGTTTAATGACATTTATTATTTTAAGTATTTTTAACAGGTGTTATGAAAAGTGATTTTATCTATATCTTTAATTTTATGGCTAACACGTGTTTTGTACGTTTAAATATTTTCGTATTTTGCACCCGAAGGTTCTAAAAAAAGATGTTCTAGAAAAAAAAAAGTTGTGAAATCCCCTATTTGTATCATATATCTATTTGCGTAATTCGATAAATAACCGTATTTTTTATTAGGCTATTTATAGTAGTATCCTTTTACGGGTCACTATAAATGTCCAATTAATGAATCTAGACACTATACTGGCCAAAGAGGTGACACGTGACTTGCACATGTGTATTTAGACAAGGGTAAAATGGTGCAAAATTATTAGTGGATCCGGCGTACCCCGTTCGAAAATCCGAAGAGCGCTACCCACATTCCCATTTCTTCCTCATCCCTTACAATATAAATCCTAAAACTCTATCCAAAATTCCTTCATCAAAATTCAGTTAAAAACAAACGAATGCTTCTGGAGGATTCTCCAATTGGTCAGTTGGGGTATCCACTGTCTCCGATTTAGATTCTACGGATATTTCAGAAGACTTATCAACATTGTTACTTCCTATAGATTCGACACCATCTCGAGGCTGTGTAACTGAAGACTCTACCTGTGCTCTTTTGCGCACAAGTTGTAAAGCTATCTGCATACCACCAACAGATTAGTTTACTCGTTCAAACCTAAATACTTCAAAGTGGATTTAAAAATGTTAACCACCAAAACTATCCATTGGCAACGCTTAATTGATTAACCTCAACAAATCATCAAATATTAGCAACTTGACTGACTGGTGTAATTACATTCCCTAAAGGTGTTTGGGACAAAGGGTTGGGGCATTGGAAAAAAGGTTTAGTGAATAATTTCTCAAGGAAAATGAATCCAAAGATGTAATTGTTCAATAACCTTGTGATATATCTTCTCAATCTGCTTTTGAAGAATCCTGAATCCGGCTTCTCTGCAATAATTCTTAATCAAAGCTATATGGAATTTTGGGTAGAGAATTAGGGTTTATATGTGAAGGGATGAGGAAGAAATTGGAATGTGGATAGTGTTTTTCGTATTTTCGAACGGGTTGCCTAGGATCTAATTTTGGACAATTTTTTCGATTTACTAAATACACATGTCCAAGTCACGTGTCACCTCTTTGGCATGAATAGTGACCGGATTCACTAATTGGACATTTATAGAGACCCGTAAAAAGATACTTCTATAAATAGCCTAATAAAAAGATACTTGCTATTTATTAAAATACGTGAATAGATATATGCAACAAATAGGGGAATTCTCAAAACAATTTGAGAACCTAAAGATAAGTATAAAAAAGTTTTCTTCCTTTTTTAAGTTTAGAAAGTTTGTCGTATAACATAAATTTTAAGTAGAGAATTAACATTTGTATTGTTGAAACCAGATCGGGTAGGGTTAGGCGATACAAAATCCTTTTTAAATAAACTACTCTTGAAATTTGCGGGAGCAAAACAATTAACAATTAGAAAATGAAAACAAAATAAAAAAGATCTTGTCTAAAAAAAGCAATCAATCACCGAAATTTGGTCAGCTGGGGTATTTTAGAAGTCTTATCCATATTGCTACTCCCTATAGATTCGACACCATCCCGAGGCTGTGTAACTTAAGACTCTACCTGTGCTCTTTTTCGCACAAGTTGTAAAGCTATCTGCATACCACCAATAGATTAGTTTACTAGTTCAAACCTAAATACTTCAAAGTGGATTTAAAAATGTTAACCACCGAAAACTATCCGTTAGCAACGCCAAATTGATTAACCTCAACAAATCATCAATTATTAGCAACTTGTGTGACTGGTGTGATTACATTCCCTAAAAGTGTTTGGGAGAAAGGGTTGGGGCATTGGAAGAAAGGTTTAGTGATTAATTTCTCAAGGAAAATGAATCCAAAGACGTAATTGTTCAATAACCTTGTGATATATCTTCTCAATCTGCTTTTGAAGATTACTGACTCCAGCTTCTCTGCAATAATTCTCAATCAAAGAAAGAAGGAATTTTGGGTAGAGTTTTAGGGTTTATATTGGAAGGGATGAGGAAGAAATGGGAATGTGGGTAGTGTTTTTCGTATTTTCGAACGGGTTGCACCGGATCCACTAATAATTTTGGACAATTTTACCCTTGATTAAATATACATGTGCAAGTCATGTGTCACCTCTTTTGCCTGAATAGTGACCGGATTCACTAGTTGAAAATTTATAGAGACCGGCAAAAAACAAAAAGTAAAAAGATGCTGCAATAAATAGCCTAATAAAACAATACAGCTATTTATCGAAATACGTAAATATATATATATGCAACAAATAGGGGATTTCTCAAAAAGGTTTGGAGCACCCAAAGATAAGTATAATTAAGTTTTCTTCCATTTTTAATTTTAGAAAGTTTGTCGTATGAAATAAATTTTAAGTGGAGAATTAACCTTTGTATTGTTGAAATCAGATCGAGTAGGGTTGGGCGACGCAAAATCATTTTTAAATAAACTACTCTTGAAATTTGGGATAGCTAAACAGTTAACAATTAGAAAATGAAATATAAATAAAAAAATATCTTGTCAAAAAAAAAAAAAAATCAATAAAAAATAAAAAGGATTATGAAATGCAATTAAAACACACAAATGTTTCATTGAAAAAGAATATGATTAATAAAAACTGTAGAGATTGTAAAAATGTCAAAGTAAAATTGGGTTGGATATGGTGAGGGAAACAAAGAATTGTTAATAATAATCTATCTTTTTTTAATTCAGGGAATGTAAAAATTCAAAAGAAATGTTCTTAAAACAAACAAAATAGAGTGATTAATTAGGAAGATAACAATAAGTGATTTTTTTTTTTTATGGAAAGTTTTTGCTACGTAGTATCTTCCTCATAAACCCCCCCCACCGCTATCCTCACTCGCCGCCGTCGACATAAAATATTGAAGTTTAACAACATTTATTATTTTAAGAATTTTTAACAGGTGTTGTGAAAAGTTATTTTATCTATATCTTTAATGTTATGGCTAACACGTGTTTTGCACGTTTAAATCTTTTCGTGTTGTGCACCCGAAGGTACTAAAAAAGGTTGTTCAAGACAAAAACAAAATTGAGCACCTAAAGATAAGTATAAAAAAGTTTTCTTCCTTTTTTAAGTTTAGAAAGTTTGTCGTATAACATAAATTTTAATTAGAGAATTAACATTTGTGTTGTTGAAAACAGATCGGGTAGGGTTGGGTGACGCAAAATCATTTTTAAAGAAACTACTCTTGAAAAAATGAAAAAAGAAAATAAACAAAGATATAGTCTAAAAAAAGCAAACAGTCAATAAAAAATAAAAAGGATTATTAAATTGGCAAGAAGTATGAAATACAATTAAAACATATGAATGTCTGATCTGAAAAAGAAAATGATTTACAAAAACTGTAGAGATTGTGAAAATGGCAAGGTAAAATTGGGTTAGATATGGTGAGGAAAACAAAGAAATGTTAATAATAAATCTATCTTTTTTTAATTCGGGGATGGTAAAAATTCAAAAGAAAAGTTCTAGAAACAAACAAAATAGAGTGCTTACCCGTGAATACAAAACGAAAGAAAGAAAAAAGGATCCTATGGTGGACTGGCGGGATTGTAAAGATCATCCTCGCAAATTCCACCCCTATTCTCACCCGCCGCCGTCGATACAAAATGTTGAAGATTAACGACATTTATTATTTTAAGAATCTTTAACAAGTGTTGTGAAAAGTGATTTTATCTATATCATTAATTTTATGGCTAACACGTGTTTTTCACATTTAAATCATTTATTGTTGTGCACCCATAGGTTCCAAAAAAAAGATGTTCAACAGAAAAGAAATTTGAGAAATCCCCTATTTTTAGCATGTATTTTTTTACTTATTTCGATAAATAACAATAATTGTTTATTAGGCTATTTATAGTAGTATCTTTTTACGGATCACTATAAATGTCCAATTCGTGAATTCGGTCACTATTCAAGCCATAGAGGTGACACGTGACTTGCACATGAGTATTTTTTTGTTCAAGGTAAAAAGAAGGTGCAAGTGACGGTGACCAACACCTCAAGTTGCACATTGGTATTAGTCAAGGGTAAAATTGTACAAAATTATTAGTGGATCCAGGGTAACCCGTTCGAAAATCCGAAGAACTCTATCCAAATTACCATTTCTTCCTCATCCTTTCCAAAACAAATCCTAAATGTCTACCCAAAATTCCTTCATCAAAATTTTGTTATAAATAAAAAAAATGCTTTAGGAGGATTCTCTAATTGGTCAGTTTGGGTATCCACTAACTCCTATTTAGATTCTACGGATATTTCAGAAGTCTTATCGACATTGCTACTTTCTATAGATTCGAAACCATCTCGAGGCTGTGTAACTGAAGACTCAACCTGTGCTCTTTAGCACACAAGTTGTAAATCTATCTGCATAGCACCAATAGATTAGTTTACTAGTTCAAACCTAAATACTTCAAATTGGATTTAAAAATGTTAACCACCGAAAACTATCCGTTAGCAACGCCAAATTGATTAACCTCAACAAATCATCAAATATTAGCAACTTGAGTGACTGGTGTGATTACATTCCCTAAAAGTGTTTGGGAGAAAGGGTTGGGGCATTGGAAGAAAGGTTTAGTGATTAATTTCTCAAGGAAAATGAATCCAAAGACGTAATTGTTCAATAACCTTGTGATATATCTTCTCAATCTGCTTTTGAAGATTCCTGACTCCGGCTTCTCTGCAATAATTCTCAATCAAAGAAAGAAGGAATTTTGGGTAGAGTTTTAGGGTTTATATTGGAAGGGATGAGGAAGAAATGGGAATGTGGGTAATGTTTTTCGTATTTTCAAACGGGTTGCACCGGATCCACTAATAATTTTGGACAATTTTACCCTTGATTAAATACACATGTGCAAGGCATGTGTCACCTCTTTTGCCTGAATAGTGATCGGATTCACTAATTGAAAATTTATAGAGACCGGTAAAAAATAAAAAGTAAAAAGATGCTGCAATAAATAGCCTAATAAAACAATACAGACTATTTATCGAAATACGTATATATATATATATATATATATATATATATATATATATATATATATATACTACAAATAGGGGATTTCTCAAAAAGGTTTGGAGCACCCAAAGATAAGTATAATTAAGTTTTCTTCCATTTTTAAGTTTAGAATGTTTGTCGTATAACGTAAATTTTAAGTAGAGAATTAACCTTTGTATCGCTGAAATCGGATCGGGTAGGGTTGGCGACGCAAAATCATTTTAAAATAAACTACTCTTGAAATTTGGGAGAGCTAAACAGTTAACAATTAGAAAATGAAATAAAAATAAACAAATATCTTGTCTAAAAAAAAAAAATCAATAAAAAATAAAATGGATTATGAAATGCAATTAAAACATACCAATGTTTCATTGAAAAAGAATATGATTAATAAAACTGTAGAGATTGTGAAAAAGAAAAAGTAAAATTGGGTTGGATATGGTGAGGGAAACAAAGAATTGTTAATAATAATCTATCTTTTTTTAATTCAGGGAATGTAAAAATTCAAAAGAAATGTTCTTAAAACAAACAAAATAGAGTGATTAATTAGGAAGATAACAATAAGTGATTTTTTTTTTATGGAAAGTTTTTGCTACGCAGATATCTTCCTCGCAAATCCCCCCACCGCTATCCTCACTCGCCGCCGTCGACATAAAATGTTGAAGTTTAACAACATTTATTATCTTAAGAATTTTTAACAAGTGTTGTGAAAAGTTATTTTATCTATATCTTTAATGTTATGGCTAACACGTGTTTTGCACGTTTAAATCTTTTCGTGTTGTGCACCCGAAGGTTCTAAAAAAGGTTGTACAAGACAAAAACAAAATTGAGCACTTAAAGATAAGTATAAAAAAGTTTTCTTCCTTTTTTAAGTTTAGAAAGTTTGACGTATAACATAAATTTTAATTAGAGAATTAACATTTGTGTTGTTGAAACCAGACCGAATAGGGTTGGGCGACGCAAAATCATTTTTAAATAAACTACTCTTGAAAAAATGAAAAAAGAAAATAAACAAAGATCTAGTCTAAAAAAAGCAAACCGTCAATAAAAAAAATAAAAAGGATAATTTAATTGGCAAGAAGTATGAAATACAATTAAAACATATGAATGTCTGATCTGAAAAAGAAAATGATTTACAAAAACTGTAGAGATTGTGAAAATGGCAAGGTAAAATTGGGTTGGATATGGTGAGGAAAACAAAGAAATGTTAATAATAAATCTATCTTTTTTTAATTTGGGGATGGTAAAAATTCAAAAGAAAAGTTCTAAAAACAAACAAAATAGAGTGCTTACCCGTGAATACAAAACAAAAGAAAGAAAAAAGGATCCTATGGAGGACTGGCGGGATTGTAAAAAAGATCATCCTCACAAATTCCACCCCTATTCTCACCCGCCGCCGTCGATACAAAATGTTAAAGATTAACGACATTTATTATTTTAAGAATCTTTAACAAGTGTTGTGAAAAGTGATTTTATCTATATCATTAATTTTATGGCTAACACGTGTTTTTCACATTTAAATCATTTATTGTTGTGCACCCATAGGTTCCAAAAAAAGATGTTCACCAGAAAAGAAATTTGAGAAATCCCCTATTTGTAGCATGTATTTTTCTACTTATTTCGATAAATAACAATAATTGTTTATTAGGCTATTTATAGTAGTATCGTTTTACGGATCACTATAAATGTCCAATTAGTGAATTCGGTCACTATTCAAACCATAGAGGTAACACGTGACTTGCACACGTGTATTTTTTTTGTTCTAGGTAAAAAGAAGGTGCAAGTGATGGTGACCAACACCTCAAGTTGCACATTGGTATTAGTCAAGGGTAAAATTGTACAAAATTATTAGTGGATCCAGGGTAACCCGTTCGAAAATCCGAAGAACACTATCCAAATTCCCATTTCTTCCTCATCCCTTTCAATACAAATCCTAAAACTCTACCCAAAATTCCTTCATCAAAATTTAGTTATAAATAAAAAAATGCTTCAGGAGGATTCTCTAATTGGTCAGTTTGGGTATCCACTAACTCCTATTTAGATTCTACGGATATTTCAGAAGTCTTATCGACATTAGCAACGCCAAATTGATTAACCTCAACAAATCATCAAATATTAGCAACTTGAGTGACTGGTGTGATTACATTCCCTAAAAGTGTTTGGGAGAAAGGGTTGGGGCATTGGAAGAAATGTTTAGTGATTAATTTCTCAAGGGAAATGAATCCAAAGACGTAATTGTTCAATAACCTTGTGATATATCTTCTCAATCTGCTTTTGAAGATTCCTGACTCCGGCTTCTCTGCAATAATTCTGAATCAGAGCTATAAGGAATTTTGGGTAGAGAATTAGGGTTTATATTAGAAGGGATGAGGAAGAAATTGGAATGTGGATAGTGTTTTTCGTATTTTCGAACGGGTTGCCCCGGATCCAATTTTGGACAATTTTTTCAATTTACTAATTATGCATGTCCAAGTCACGTGTCACCTCTTTGGCATGAATAGTGAACGGATTCACTAATTGGACATTTATAGAGACCCGTAAAAAGATGCTTCTATAAATAGCCTAATAAAAAGATACTGCTATTTAAGAACCTAAAGATAAGTATAAAAAAGTTTTCTTCTTTTTTTAAGTTTAGAAAGTTTGTCGTATAACATAAATTTTTAGAGAATTAACATTTTTTATTGTTGAAACGAGATCGGGATGGGTTAGGCAATACAAACTCCTTTTTAAATAAACTACTCTTGAAGTTTGCGGAGCAAAACAGTTAACAATTAGAAAATGTAAACAAAATAAAATAAAGATCTTGTCAAAAAAAAGCAATCAATCAATAAAAAATACAAAGGATTATGAAATTCGCAAGAAGTATGAAATGCAATTAAAACATACGAATGTCTCATCTGAAAAACAAAATTATTAATAAGAACTGTAGAGATTGTGAAAATGGCAAGGTAAAATTGGGTTGGATATGGTGAGGGAAACAAATAATTGTTAATAATAATTTATCTTTTTTTAATTTAGGGAAAGTAAAAATTCAAAATAAATGTACTTAAAACAAGCAAAATAGAGTGTTTACCCGTGAATACAAAACGAAAGAAAGAAATAAGGATCCTATGGAGGACTAACGAGATTGTAAAGAGATAGATAAGAAGGAATGTTTTAACCCTCGAAACATAGAGGTTTTAAAGGGTTGAGTATGATCCCTTAAAACGCCAGTATTTATGTAGTTAATGTGATGAGTTTATTTTTAGACTCATTACCTATCCATTTTCCGTTGAAAACAATATAATATAAATCTCTTTCATTACGTAATATATTTTGTTTTACATTTTTTATAGATTAATTTGAAGTGAAAATAAGTGATATTTTTCTTATGGAAGGTTTTTGCTTCGCAAAGATCATCCTCGCAAATTCCCCCTTCCCCCACACACCCCACCCCTATTCTCACCCGCCGCCGTCGATACAAAATGTTGAAGTTTAACGACATTTTTTATTTTGAGAATTTTTAACAAGCGTTGTGAAAAGTGATTTTATTTATATCTTTAATTTTATGGCTAACACGTGTTGTTCACGTTTAAATCGTTTCGTGTCGTGCCCCCGTAGGTTCTAAAAAAGATGTTCAACAGATAAGAAATTTGAGAAATCCCCTATTTGTAGCATGTATCTTTTTACTTATTTCGATAAATAACAATAATTGTTTATTTGACTATTTATAGTAATATCGTTTTACGGATCACTATAAATGTCTAATTAGTGAATCCGGTCACTATTCAGGCCAAAGAGGTGACACGTGACTTGCACATGTGTATTTGTTTTCTAGGTAAAAAGAAGGTGCAAGTGATGGTAACCAACACCTCAAGTTGCACATGGGTATTTAGTCAAGGGTAAAATTGTGCAAAATTCTTAGTGGATCCAGGGTAACCCATTCGAAAATGCGAAGAGCACTATTCAAATTCCCATTTCTTCCTCATCCCTTCCAATATGAATCCTAAAACTCTACCCAAAATTCCTTCATCAAAATTTAGTTATAAATAAACAAATGCTTCTGGAGGAATCTCCAATTGGTCAGTTGGGGTATCCACTGACTCCGATTTAGATTCTACGGATATTTCAGAAGTCTTATCGACATTGCTACTTCCTATAGATTCGACAACATCTCGAGGCTGTGTAACTGAAGACTCTACATGTGCTCTTTTGCGCACAAGTTGTAAAGTTATCTGCATACCACCAATAGATTAGTTTACTCGTTCAAACCTAAATAGTTCAAAGTGGATTTAAAAATGTTTACCACCGAAAACTATCCATTGGCAACGCCTAATTGATTAACCTCAACAAATTATCAAATATTAGCAACTTGAGTGACCGGTGTGATTACATTCCCTAAAGGTGTTTGGGACAAAGGGTTAGGGCATTGGAAAAAAGGTTTAGTGAATAATTTCTCAAGGAAAATGAATCCAAAGAGGTTATTGTTCAATAACCTTGTGATATATCTTCTCAATCTCCTTTTGAAGATTCCTGACTCCGGCTTCTCTGCAATAATTCTCAATCAAAGCTATATGGAATTTTGGGTAGAGAATTAGGGTTTATATATGAAGGGATGAGGAAGAAATTTGAATGTGGATAGTGTTTTTCGTATTTTCGAACGGGTTGCCTAGGTACTAAATTTGGACAATTTTTTCGATTTACTAAATACACATGTCCAAGTCACGTGTCACCTCTTTGGCATGAATAGTGACCAGATTCACTAATTGGACATTTATAGAGACCCGTAAATAGATACTTCTATAAATAGCCTAATAAAAGATACTTCTATTTATTAAAATACGTGAATAGATATATGCAACAAATAGGGGAATTCTCAAAAATGCTTTGCGAACCTAAAGATAAGTATAAAAACGTTTTCTTCCTATTTTAAGTTTAGAAAGTTTGTCGTATAACATAAATTTTAAGTAGAGAATTAACATTTGTATTGTTGAAACCAGATCGGGTAGGGTTAGGCGATACAAAATCCTTTTTTAAATAAACTACTCTTGAAATTTGCGGGAGGAAAACAGTTAACAATTAGAAAATGAAAACAAAATAAAAAAGATCTTGTCTAAAAAAAGAAATCAATCAATAAAAAATACAAAGGATTATGAAATTCGCAAGAAGTATGAAATGCAATTAAAACAAACGAATGTCTCATCTGGAAAAAAAAATTATTAATAAGAACTGTAGAGATTGTGAAAATGGCAAAGTAAAATTGGGTTGGATATGGTGAGGGAAACAAAGAATTGTTAATAATAATCTATCTTTTTTTAATTTAGGGAAAGTTAAAATTCAAAATAAATGTTCTGTAAAACAAACAAAATAGATTGCTTACCCGTGAATACAAAACGAAAGAAAGAAATAAGGATCCTATGGGGGACTAAAGAGATTGTAAAGATATAGATAAGAAGGAATGTTTTAACCCTCGAAACATAGAAGTTTTAAAGGGTTGAGTATGTTCCCTTAAAACGCCAGTATTTATGTAGTTAATGTGATGAGTTTATTTTTAGACCCATTACCAATCCATTTTCAGTTGAAAATAATATAATATAAATCTCTTGCATTTCGTAATATATTTTGTTTTACATTTTTATAGATTAATTTGGAAGTGAAAAAAAAGTGATATTTTTTTTATGGAAGGTTTTTGCTTCGCATAGATCATCCTCGCAAATTACCCTCCCCAACCCTATTCTCACCCGCCGCCGTCGATACAAAATGTTGAAGTTTAACGACATTTTTTATTTTGAAATTTTTTAACAAGCGTTGTGAAAAGTGATTTTATTTATATCTTTAATTTTGTGGCTAACACGTGTTGTTCACGTTTAAATCGTTTCGTGTCGTGCCCCCGTAGGTTCTAAAAATAGATGTTCAACAGATAAGAAATTTGAGAAATTCCCTATTTGTAGCATGTATCTTTTTACTTATTTCGATAAATAACAGTAATTGTTTATTTGGCTATTTATAGTAATATCTTTTAACGGATCACTATAAATGTCTAATTAGTGAATCCGGTCACTATTCAGGCCAAAGAGGTGACACGTGACCTGCACATGTGTATTTGTTTTCTAGGTAAAAAGAAGGTGCAAGTGATGGTAACCAACACCTCAAGTTGCACATGGGTATTTAGTCAAGGGTAAAATTGTGCAAAATTCTTAGTGGATCCAGGATAACCCATTCGAAAATCCGAAGAGCACTATCCAAATTCCCATTTCTTCCTCATCCCTTCCAATATGAATCCTAAAACTCTACCCAAAATTCCTTCATCAAAATTTAGTTATAAATAAACAAATGCTTCTGGAGGATTCTCCAATAGGTCAGTTGGGGTATCCACTAACACCGATTTAGATTCTACGGATATTTCAGAAGTATTATTGACATTGCTACTTCCTATAGATTCGACACCATCTCGAGGCTGTGTTACTGAAGACTCTACCTGTGCTCTTTTGCGCACAAGTTGTAAAGCTATATGCATACCACCAATAGATTAGTTTGCTAGTTCAAACCTAAATACTTCAAAGTGGATTTAAAAATGTTAACCACCGAAAACTATCCATTGGCAACGCCTAATTGATTAACCTCAACAAATCATCAAATATTAGCAACTTGAGTGACTGGTGTGATTACATTCCCTAAAGGTGTTTGGGAGAAATGGTTGGGGCATTGGAAGAAAGGTTTAGTGAATAATTTTTCAAGGAAAATGAATCCAAAGACGAAATTGTTCAATAACCTTGTGATATATATTCTCAATCTGCTTTTGAAGATTCCTGACTCCGGCTTCTCTGCAATAATTCTCAATCAAAGCTATTATGAATTTTGGGTAGAGAATTAGGGTTTATATTGGAAGGGATGAGGAAAAAATTGGAATGTGAATAGTGTTTTTCGTATTTTCGAACGGGTTGCCTAGGATCTAATTTTGGACAATTTTTTCGATTTACTAGATACACATGTCCAAGTCACGTGTCACCTCTTTGGCATGAATAGTGACCGGATTCACTAATTGGACATTTATAGAGACTCGTAAAAAGATACTTCTATAAATGGCATAATAAAAAGATACTGCTATTTATTAAAATACGTGAATAGATATATGCAACAAATAGGGAATTCTCAAAAAAGTTTTGAGTTCCTAAAGATAAGTATAAAAAAGTTTTCTTCCTTTTTTAAGTTTAGAAAGTTTGTCATATAACATAAATTTTAAGTAGAGAATTAACATTTGTTTTGTTGAAACCAGATCGGGTAGGGTTAGGCGATACAAAATCCTTTTTAAATAAACTACTCTTGAAATTTGCGGGAGCAAAACAGTTAACAATTAGAAAATGAAAACAAAATAAAAAAAGATCTTGTCTAAAAAAAGCAATCAATCAATAAAAAATAAAAAGGATTATGAAATTCGCAAGAAGTATGAAATGCAATTAAAACAAACGAATGTCTCATCTGAAAAACAAAATTATTAATAAGAACTGTAGAGATTGTGAAAAGGGAAAAGTAAAATTGGGTGGATATGGTGAGGGAAACAAAGAATTGTTAATAATAATTCATCTTCTTTTAATTTAGGGAAAGTAAAAATTCAAAATAAATGTTCTTAAAACAAACAAAATAGAGTGCTTACCCGTGAATACAAAACGAAAGAAAGAAATAAGGATCCTATGGAGGACAAAAGAGATTGTAAAGAGATAGATAAGAAGGAATGTTTTAACCCTCGAAACATAGAAGTTTTAAAGGGTTGAGTATGTTCCCTTAAAATGCCAGTATTTATGTAGTTAATGTGATGAGTTTATTTTTAGACCCATTACCAATACATTTTCAGTTGAAAATAATATAATATAAATCTTTGCATTTCATAATATATTTTGTTTTACATTTTTTTATAGATTAATTTGGAAGTGAAAAATAATTGATATTTTTCTTATGGACTATTTTTTCTTCGTATACATCTTCCTCGCAAATCCACCTACCCCAAACCCCCCCCGCTGCCGTCAATATAAAATGTTGAAGTTTAGTGACATTTATTATTTTAAAAAATGTTAACAGGTGTTATGAAAAGTGATTTTATCTATATATTTAATTTTACAGCTAACACGTGTTTTGCACCGGAAGGTTCTAAAAAAAGATGTTCAAGAAAAAAAAAGTTGAGAAATCCCCTATTTGTATCATATATCTATTTATGTATTTCGATAAATAACCGTATTTCTTTATTAGGCTATTTATAGTAGTATCTTTTTACAGGTCACTATAAATGTCCAATTAATGAATCCAGACACTATTCTGGCCAAAGAGGTGACACGTGACTTGCACATGTGTATTTAGTCAAGGGTAAAATGGGGCAAAATTATTAGTGGATCCGGGGTAACCCGTTCGAAAATCCGAAGAACACTACCCAAATTCCCATTTCTTCCTCATCCCTTCGAATATAAATCCTAAAACTTTATCCAAAATTCCTTCATCAAAATTCAGTTAAAAACAAACAAATGCTTCTGGAGGTTTCTCTATTTGGTCAGCTGGGGTATTTCAGATATCTTATCCATATTGCTACTTCCTATAAATTCGACACCATCCACTCTTTTGCGCACAAGTTGAAAAGCTATATGCATACTGTGACGACCCGTAATTACGACCCGTTAATTTCGAACCAAATTAAAGGTTAGTATTATATTATTTTATTTGATAAGGTTAAAAATGTCATAGAATAAATATTTGCAGTTTAGTCCCTGAACTTTAGGAATTTACACAAAAGACCCCATAAGCCTAGAAACTTAGTATGAATATGTTTAGGCACATTAAGGCTTGTAGGTATTTAATTTTATAAGTGTTTCCTAAAGAATTGGTATTTGCAAAATAGGTTCATATCTGGAAGAAGGTACAAACGAGAAGAGGCTAAGGTGAGTTCCCTCTCAAAACCGGAGAACTTGTTTTAAAAAGGTGTTTTATGAAAATTGTTTATAAATGAAAAGATTACGGTATTTCTAAAATAGAATGCTGGAAAATATTTATTAAAAGTATTTGTGAAAAATATATGAACGGTAACTCTGGAATGTTACTGGAATTCTGATATGATTGAAGAGGGCGCTTACACTGCACAAATATGGTAGCCCCTCAACCAACCATTGGGAGTCCTGACCGGTACGCAGGTCGGGTCACCCGTATAAGGGCATCTCGAACCTTTGGTTGGGGAAACTCTGTTTATCTCTTGGGATCCCAATACCGTGTGGAAGCGTTAGGGGCAGGGAAAGCTACGGGCTGACTGTATACCCTGCGTTACCACATGTGGAAATCGTAACTGCTAACATGTTTCCGGGGTTAGGAGATTTAACTCAGGGGCTGTTAGTATTACCAAACTGGCGGTACCCCCAGTTTGTGGAATAATTATGAAGTGGGCAATAAGGTTGAAAATCATAATTATGTCTGGTGTGAGGCTGGTACTGACTAAAGAGCTATTGACTTGGCCGGTCATGCACTCTTTTATTTCTTAATCTGATACCCGGGATGGTCTTCTTATTCCGGTGGATATTTCTCTTTACCCGGAATGGTCTTCTTATTCCGGTGGATATTTCTCTTTACCCGGAATGGTCTTCTTATTCCGGTGGATATTTCTGAACTTGAAAAGAAAGAGTATTCCAGTTAAAGCAAATGTTTTTCTAAAACTAAATAATTTCTAATTGGTTTTGGAAGAAGATAAAGATAATGTTTTCTGAAAGAAAATGATTTTGGAAAAGGAAAAGTATTTCTAAATAAAGGAAGTTTCTCCGTGTCTTCAAAATAAAAATGTTTGCGAAATAAAATGAGTTTCAAAATCACTATCACACACTTCACTGGGGACTCACTGGGCTATTTATAGCTCACCATTTTTCTGTTTTCTGTTTTAGTCCTTGCAGGATTGAAGGGATAGAACCAGAACATTTTTAGGAGTAGAGTTGAACCAAGACAAAGAATTGAGTCAACGCTAGATAGAGACCCAGATTAGAAGATTTTGGTATCAGAGTGCGCAGCAAAAGCTTGGGAGTAGAAATTTGTACATTGGGATTCAGTCAAAGACCGAAGTCAACTTAGAAGCTATAGAATAGTTTCGAAAATTTTTATCCTCTTGTAATTTATATTGTAAAAGATAGAACCTAGTGCCGAGAGGCACGCGGCGTACCCGACCCGAGAGGGACGGGGCGTCACACATACCACCAATAGATTAGTTTACTAGTTCAAATAGAAATACTTCAAAGTGGATTTAAAATTGTTAGCCACCGAAAACTATCCATTGGCAATGCCTAATTGATTAACCTCAACAAATCATCAAATATTAGTAACTTAAGTGACTGGTGCTCAAAGAACTTACCCGTGAAAACAAAACGAAAGAAAGAAAAAAGGATCCTTTGGAGGACTGGCGGGATTGTAAAGAGATAGAGAATAATGAATGTTTTAACCCTTGAAACTTAGAGGTTTTAAAGGGATGTGTATGTTCCCTTAAAACGCTAGTACTTATGTAGTTGATGGGATGGATTTATTTTTATACTCATTACCAATCCATTTTCAGTTGAAAATAATATAATATAATTCTCTTTCATTTTGTAATATACTTTGTTTGACATTTTTGTATAGATTAATTAGGAAGATAACAACAAGTGATATTTTTCTTATGGAAATTTTTTGCTACGCATATATCTTCCTCGCAAATCCCCCTACCGCTATCCTCACTCGCCGCCGTCGATATAAAATGTTGAAGTTTAACAACATTTATTATTTTAAGAATTTTTAACAGGTGTTGTTGATGAAGAACCGTGAGGTTCGACTTAAGTTTGAGCCCGATCATGATGATGAGGGACCAACCTCAGGGCTGCCCAACTCAAAAGATTGCTTACACGAACCAATGATGCGGCCTCGAACAAGGGACGTGATTCAACTAACCACATCATTGATTCGTATATTAAAGTACAAAGAGGATGCTGAGTTACACATAGAATATAAAAGGCAGCCTCTCAAGTTCACAAGTGTACAATTAGGCCCTATCAAGCAAAGAGGCTAAGAAGGGTATTTTAGTAATTATACAAGATGATGAGGGATTGGACAGCTTTACAACAGTTTGGTAGAATTGTCATAACTTTCGATCCAGTTACCCAATGGAGCTGATTCCAGTTGCATATTAAAGATAAGAGGCAGATCTACAACTTTCATGAAGAACCCGATATAAGATTCTGCCTTCTTGACATCCGATATCGTCGTGCAAGTTGGCCCAACAAGCTGTCCAGAATTGGGACGAAATTAAAGGGTATTTTAGTCTTTGTACAATTAAAGTCTATGCTAGACTTTAATTATTTTCCAGCTTTGTTATTTACTTTATTTAGAGTATTTAAGTAGTTGCCATAATAAAGGACATGTTGTCCATAGTTGGTTATCTAGTGGTTAAGAGTCCCACATCTACTAGGACTCTTCTTGTTTTAGTGTATTACTTGATAGCAAGTTGTTTTGTTCAAGAGTTCTAATTCTTCAAGGACTCTTACTTATTGTTGCTTGTAACCGAATTGTTACTCTATTTAATAGAGGGTTCGGCCAACATAATATTTACGTTAGATATATTGATATTTTGGTAAGGTTTATTCCTTAGCTTCTCGTGTCTGAACTTCTATGTAGAATTTCATTCATTCTTTGAGTTACTGTATCAACAAGTTTAGTTTCTCTTGTTGTGGTGTTTCAGTCCCCATTGTTAATTAGCCATCCTTAGTGTTGCGTTGATTAAATTCCCTTAGAAACTAGTTCGAGAATTGAAGAAAGATCGGGCTCAAACTTAAGTCGAACCTCACGGTTCTTCATCACTTATTCTTGCCCTTAATTTTCATTGTTTCTTTGGCTCGGCAAAACAGTAGAAAAATTCTGGGGTGGATTCGCCTTCTTCCAAGGTTGGAAAGTTGCCGGTTTTGCCCTTAAACTTTTTTTCTTGTTGTCAGTCTTTTCGATCGCTTTCTGCATAATATAACATAGACGTAATATTATCAAGGTTAACACGTTCTACCTTTGTTCGGATTTTGTCATTTAGACCAGCCAAGAACCGAGCCATTGTTGCCTCATCTCCTTCATTAATTTCGCCCGAATCATTGCAATTTTCATTCCTTTGTAATACTCATCGACCGAACTCTCTCCTTGATTTAACCTTTGTAAACGGTTGTAAAGTTCCTTTATGTAATCTAGAGGAACAAAACGCCGTTTCATCACCGCTTTCATCTCGGCCCAAGTTGCAATTTCTGGTTGTTCCACTTTAATCCGTGTCTTGGTTTCATTATTCCACCAACTAGAAGCATATCCATAAAACCCCATGGCTGCTAGCTTTACTTTCTTTTTCTCTGAATAGTTATGAACATAAAAAACATGGTTAACTTTATGAATCCAATCAAAAAATAATTTGGGATCATTTGTACCTTCGAAAGACGGAATCTTCGTCTTGATTGAATCAAGATTGTTGTCATAACGCTGAAATTGGTCCCCTCTTCTCGGCTCAAAAATCTGATTGTTGATCAACCGATTTGGTGGCGGATTTGGAGGTGGCCTAGGTTGGTCAACTTCATTAACCAATTGATCATCAATCTTGGTATTATCCCGAACCTTACGTTGCTGATTTCCAATTTGCTGAACATGGCTTTTTGTCTCGGCTAGTTCACCTTTTAAGTCATCAAGTTTTCCCGTCATGGCAGCCATGTTTCTCGCCATATTCTCCATCATCTTGCACATCTTATCTTGGTCAAAGGTTTCATCTTTCTTTGATGGATATCCTTGAAAAGACATTGTTATAAGATAAGAAAAAACACTCAAAAACGTTAGATAGAAAAGAAAGATTCACTCTTTATTCCAACACCGCTCGTATAGAACTTCAAACTCTAGATTTAAAGAATGTGTTCCTAACTTGTTGCGTTGACACAAAGCTGAAAAATAAGGAAAGAAATCCTATCTTTGACCTAAATGAAAAGCTTAAGAAAGAAAAAGATGAAGAAACGAAATCCTAATCGAGAATGGAAACCGGTTCTTGATGATCTTGATCTTCTTGATGTTTCTTGATTCGGATGAACAGTAACCCGTGAATAGTAAACTGTGAACAGTAATTTCTGGTTTTCTTTATTACTTGAATTTTTCCTTACCTTTGGCCGAGAGGTATCAATGAATGAGGCGCCAACGCTATCAATTCTTGATGTATATGGATCTTTAAACACGGCTCAAAATAAAGGAGGAACGTTTGCCAATTCTTGGACGAGGCGCCAACGCTATCAATCCAAGAAGTTTGCTTATGCCTTTATAGTTCGCTATTCAATTTATATTAACTCGGCTGCCAATTTCTTTTCACCGAGAGGCTTTTAAAATCGTCTGCTTTTTATATATACCGTGATGCTTTTTTTCCTGATTTTCTGTCAATTTCTGCAAACAAGAAAAAATTTATGCGTAGGGTACACCGGGAATTGGAGAAGAACCTTTTGCTCTGATACCACCTGATGAAGAACCGTGAGGTTCGACTTAAGTTTGAGCCCGATCTTTCTTCAATTCTCGAACTAGTTTCTAAGGGAATTTAATCAACGCAACACTAAGGATGGCTAATTAACAATGGAGGCTGAAACACCACAACAAGAGAAACTAAACTTGTTGATACAGTAACTCAAAGAATGAATGAAATTCTACATAGAACTTCAGACACGAGAAGCTAAGGAATAACCTTACCAAAATATCAATATATCTAACGTACCATTAAAGATGGCCGAAATCTCCCTTAAGTAGGTTGAGATTTCGGTTACAACCATAAAGGGAAATAAGAGTCCTTGAAGGATTAGGACTCACTACAACAAAAACACCTTTTTGCGACGTTTTTGTACCAACGTTTTTATCAAACGTCGCTTAAAACCAAAAAGAGTAAGTTAAAGCAACACTTTTTGCAAACGTCGCAATATTTGACTTTTATACGACGTTTCATAGCGTCAATTATAGTAATTGTTGTTTATACCGACTTTTTGATGTTGGTTAGCGACATTTACATTAACTGTTGTTATAAATTGTTACTTTTTGTGACTCATATATCGACATTTATATATTATGCCGTTAGATCTTGTGATTTTTCAGACAAACATCGCTAAGTTTGAATTTTATACGACGTTTCATAGCGTCGGTTATAATAATTGTGGATAAAATTGACATTTTGATGCTAGTTAGCGACGTGTACATTAAATGCAGTTATAAATTGTTAATTTTTGCGACTCATATAACGACATTATATACAATAACATTAAATCATGTGACATTTCATACAAATGTTGCTATATTTAGATTTTATACGACGTTTCATAAAGACAGTTATAGTATTTTTTATTCTTACAGACAATTTGATGTTAATTCGTGACATTTACATTACATGTTATAAATTGTTACTTTTTGCTAATATAGCGATATTAATATATTATGTCGTTAGATCTCGTGACATTTTCAAACAAACACAAATACAAAGATTATATTTCTGAAATATATTTTTTAAAGAAAAATTAAAAATATTTAATTATTAAAATTTAATGAGAGTGTATTAATTTTAATTTGATTCATAAAAAATCGAAACACAAAGGTACAAAATTCAAAATCCAAATTCTATTATAATAAATATAATAGGAGGAGAAACAAATAACAAATGATCATTTAGCTCAGCGGCAAATTGCACGACATACATGCAGGAGGTCGCGTGTTCAATTCCCATGACTTTGAATATGAAGAAAGTTTATTATATATATTATTCAAAGCTAGCTACACTCGATGGCTCGACTTGTCTCTAGGCTCTGGCTCTGGCTCCGATTATTTAAAGATAATTAGACTCAACGGCTCGATTTGTCGGGCTCCGACTCGGCTTGGCTCAGTTCAACCAGCCTGGTTTCAAAATTTACGAATATCGGGATACATATTTTGTTGCGACTATTTAAAAATGTCGGAAAAAATTACTTATTCACAATATTTACAAACGTCGGAATACACGATTTGTTGCGACTATTTGAAACACTTTAAAATGACGCAACAAATGCCGTAATAGATAGATACCGGCGCTTGTAACAAATGTCGTAAAAAACCATAACGACACAGGCAAATGTGACGTTTACGCGACATCTGTAATAAATGTTGGTATAGATCTATATCAACGCTTTTTTGGCTTATTGTGACATATGACAAACGTCACAATAGACCTTTTTTGTTGTAGTGACTCTTGAAAACAAATAAGAGTCCTTGAAGAATTAGGACTCTTGAATAACAACTTGCTATCAAGTAACTACCTAAACAAGAAGAGTCCTAGTAGATGTGCGACTCTTAACAACTAGATAACCAACTAACTAACACAAGGACAACATGTCCTTTATTATAGCAATACTACTTGCTATACACGAAAATAATGTAAATAACATGCTGAAAATAATTAAAGTCTAGCATAGACTTTAATTGCACAAAGACTAAAATGCCCTTTAATTTCGTCCCAATTCTGGACAGCTTGTTGGGCCAACTTGTACGAGGATTTAGGATATTAAGAAGGCAAAATCTGATCTCGTGATCTCATGAAAGTTGTAGATCTGTCTCTTATCTTTAATATACAACTGGAATCATCTCCATTGGATAACTAGGTTGAAAGTTATGACCATTCTACCAAACTGTTGTAAAGCTGTCCAATCCCTCATCATCTTGTATGATTACTAAAATGCCCTTCTTAGCCTCTTTGCTTGATAGGGCCTAATTGTACACTTGTGAACTTGAGAGGTTGACTTGTACAACATTCCTAGATGTAACTTAGCATCTTCTTTATACTTTAGAACTCGGGTCAATGATGTAGATAGTTGCTTCACGTCCCTTGTTCTAAGTCTCGTGCTTAGTCGATGTATGTGCTCCTTTGTCTTGGGCAGCCTCGAGGTTGGTACCGTATCAGTTGTGAAAAGTTATATTATCTATATCTTTAATGTTATGGCTAACACGTGTTTTGCACGTTTAAATCTTTTCGTGTTGTGTACCCGAAGGTTCTAAAAAAGGTTGTTCAAGACAAAAAAAAATTTGAGCACCTAAAGATAAGTATTAAAAAGTTTTCTTCCATTTTTAAATTTAGAAAGTGTGTCGTATAACATAAATTTTAATTAGAGAATTAACATTTGTATTGTTGAAACCAGATCGGGAAGGGTTGGCCGACGCAAAATCATTTTTAAATAAACTACTCTTGAAATTTGGGTGAGCTAAAAAGTTAACAATTAGAAAATGAAATCAAAATAAACAAAGATCTAGTCTAAAAAAAGCAAACAATCAATAAAAAATGCAAAAGATTATTTAATTGGCAAGAAGTATGAAATGCAATTAAAACATATGAATGTCTCATCTGAAAAAGAAAATGATTAATAAAAAATGTAGAGATTGTGAAAATGCAAGGTAAAATTGGGTTGGATATGGTGAGGAAAACAAAGAAATGTTAATAATAATCTATCTTTTTTTAATTTGGGGAAGGTGAAAATTCAAAAGAAAAGTTATAAAAACAAACAAAATAGAGTGCTTACCTGTGAATACAAAACGAAAGAAAGAAAAAATGATCCTATGGAGGACTGGCGGGATTGTAAAGAGATAGAGAAGTTGGAATGTTTTAACCCTAGAAACTTAGAGGTTTTAAAGGGATATGTATTTCCCTTAAAACGCTAGTATTTATGTAGTTGATGTGATGGGTTTATTTTTATACACATTACCAATCCATTTTCAGTTGAAAATAATATATTGTAATTCTCTTTCATTTCGTAATATATTTTGTTTGACATTTTTACATAGATTAATTAGGAAGATAACAATAAGTGTTATTTTTCTTATGGAAGGCTTTTGCTTCGCATATATCTTCCTCGCAAATCCCCCACCGCTATCCCCACCCGCTGCCGTCGATATAAAATGTTAAAGTTTAACGACATTTATTATTTTAAGATTTTTTTACCGGTGTTGTGACAAGTGATTTTATCTATATCTTTAATGTTATGGCTAACACGTGTTTTGCACATTTAAATCTTTTCGTGTTGTGCACACGAAGGTTCGAAAAAAGAATGTTCAAGAAAAACAATTTAGCAACTAAAGATATGAATAAAAAAGTTTTCTTCCTTTTTTAAGTTTAGAAAGTTTGTCGTATAGCATAAATTTTAATTAGAGAATTAACACTTGTATTGTTGAAACCAGATTGGGTAGGGTTGGGCGACGCAAAATCATTTTTAAATAAACTACTCTTGAAATTTGGGTGAGCTAAACAGTTAACAATTAGAAAATGACATCAAAATAAACAAAGATCTTGTCTAAAAAATGCTAACAGTCAATAAAAAATACAAAGGATTATTTAATTGGCAATAAGTATGAAATGCAATTAAAACATATGAATGTCTCATCTGAAAAAGAAAATGATTAATGAAAACTGTAGAGATTGTGAAAATGGCAAGGTAAAATTGGGTTGGATATGGTGAGGAAAACAAAGAAATGTTAATAATAATCTATCTTTTTTTAAATTGGGGAAGGTAAAAATTCAAAAGAAAAGTTCTAAAAACAAACAAAATAGAGTGTTTACCCATGAATACAAAACGAAAGAAAGAAAAAAGGATCCTAAGGAGGACTGGCGGGATTGTAAAGAGATAGAGAAGAAGGAATTTTTTAACCCTTGAAACTTAGAGGTTTTAAAGGGATGAGTATGTTCCCTTAAAACGCTAGTATTTATGTAGTTTATGTAATGGGTTTATTTTTATACTAATTACCTATCCATTTTTCTTATGCAATGTTTTTGCTTCGCAGAGAACATCCTCGCAAATCCCCCCCGCCTCTCCCATATTCTCACCCGCCGCCGTCGATACAAATGTTGAAGTTTAACGACATTTATTATTTTAAGAATTTTTAACAAGTGTTGTGAAAAGTGATTTTATCTATATCTTTAATTTTATTGCTAACGCGTGTTTTTCACGTATAAACCATTTCATGTTGTGCAACCGTTGGTTCTAAAAAAAGATGTTCAAGAAAGAAGAAATTTGGGAAATCCCCAATTTGTAGCATGTATCTTTTTACTTATTTCGATAAGTAACAGTAATTGTTTATTACGCTATTTATAATAGTAACTTTTTACGGATGACTATAAATGTCCAATTAGTGAATCCGATCACTATTCACGCCAAAGAGGTGACACGTGACTTGCACATATGTATTGTTTTTTCTAAGTAAAAAGAAGGTGCAAGTGATGGTGACCAACACCTCAAGTTGCACAAGGGCATATAGTCAAGGGTAAAATTGTGCAAAATTATTAGTGGATCCAGGGTAACCCGTTCGGAAATCCAAATAACACTATCCAAATTCCCATTTCTTCCTCATCCCTTCAAATATAAATCCTAAAACTCTACCCAAAATTCCTTCATCAAAAGGTAGTTATAAATAAACAAATGCTTCTGGATGATTCTCTAATTGGTCAGTTAGGATATCAACTGACTCCGATTTAGATTCTACGGATATTTCAGAAGTCTTACCGACATTGCTACTTCCTATAGATTCGAAACCATCTCGAGGCTGTGTAACTGAAGACTCTGCATGTGCTCTTTTGCGCACAAGTTGTAAAGCTATCTGCATACAACCAAAAGATTAGTTTGCTAGTTCAAACCTAAATACTTCAAAGTGGATTTAAAAATGTTAACCACCGAAAATTATCTATTGGCAACGCCTAATTGATTAACCTCAACAAATCATCAAATATTAGAAACTTGGGTGACTGGTGTGATTACATTCCCCTAAAGGTGTTTGGAAGAAAGGGTTGGGGCATTGGAAGAAAGGTTTAGTGAATAATTTTTCAAGGAAAATGAATCCAAAGACGAAATTGTTCAATAACCTTGTGATATATCCTCTCAATCTGCTTTTGAAGATTCCTGACTCCGGCTTCTCTGCAATAATTCTCAATCAAAGCTATTATGAATTTTGGGTAGAGAATTAGGGTTTATATTGGAAGGGATGAGGAAAAACTTGGAATGTGGATAGTGTGTTTCGTATTTTCGAACAGGTTGCCCCGGATCTAATTTTGGAAAAAAAAATTCAATTTACTAAATACACATGTCCAAGTCACGTGTCACCTCTTTGGCATGAATAGTGACGGATTCACTTATTGGACAATTATAGGGACCATTAAAAAGATGCTTCTATAAATAGCCTAATAAAATATACTTCTATTTATTAAAACACGTAAATAGATATATGCAACAAATAGGGGATTTCTCAAAAAAGTTTTGAGAACCTAAAGATAAGTATAAAAAAGTTTTCTTCCTTTTTTAAGTTTAGAAAGTTTGTCGTATAACATAAATTAAAAGTAGCGAATTAACATTTGTATTGTTGAAACCAGATCGGGTAGGGTTAGGCGACACAAAATCATTTTTAAATAAACTACTCTTGAAATTTGGGGGAGCAAAACAGTTAACAAATAGAAAATGCAAACAAAATAAAAAAAGCAATCAATCAATAAAAAATACAAAGGATTATGAAATTGGCAGGAAGTATGAAATGCTTTTAAAACATATAAATGTCTCATCTGAAAAACAAAATGATTAATAAAAAATGTAGAGATTGTGAAAATGGAAAGGTAAAATTGGGTTGGATATGGTGAGGAAAACAAAGAATTGTTAATAATGATCTATCTTTTTATAATTTGGGGAAAGTAAAAATTCAAAAGAAATATTCTAAAAACAAACAAAATAGAGTGCGTACCCGTGAATACAAAACGAAAGAAAGAAATAAGGATCCTATGGAGGACTAACGAGATTGTAAAGAGATAGATAAGAAGGAATGTTTTAACCCTCGAAACTTAAAGGTTTTAAAGGGTTGAGTATGTTCCCTTAAAACGCAAGTATTTATGTAGTTAATGTGATGAGTTTATTTTTATACTCATTGCCAATCCATTTTCAGTTGAAAATAATATAATATAATTCTCTTTCATTTCGTAATATATTTTGTTTGACATTTTGTATAGATTAATTAGGAAGAGAAAAATAAGTGATACTTTTGTTATGGAATGTTAGTTTATTGACCGTTATTATTTTAAGAATTTTTAATAGGTGTTATGAAAAGTGATTTTTTCTATATCTTTAATTTTATGGCTAACACGTGTTTTGCAAGTTTAAATATTTTCGCTTTTTGCACCCGAAGGTTCTAAAAAACGATGTTCAAGAAAAAAAAGTTGAGAAATCCCCTATTTGTATCATATATCTATTTACGTATTTTGATAAATAACCGTATTTTTTTATTAGGCTATTTATAATAGTATCTTTTTACGGGTCACTATAAATGTCCAATTAATGAATCCAGACACTATTCTGGCCAAAGAGGTGACAAGTGATTTGCTCATGTGTATTTAGTCAAGGGTAAAATTGTGCAAAATTATTAGTGAATCCGGGGTAACCCGTTCGAAAATCCTAAGAGCACTACCCGCATTCCCATTTCTTCCTCATCCCTTCCAATATAAATCCTAAAACTCTATCCAAAATTCCTTCATCAAAATTCTGTTAAAAACAAACAAATGCTTCTGGAGGTTTCTCAATTTGGTCAGCTGGGGTATTTCAGATGTCTTATCCATATTGCTACTTCTTATAGATTCGACACCATCTCGAGGCTATGTAACTGAAGACTCTACATGTGCTCTTTTGCGCACAAGTTGTAAATTTATCTGCATACCACCAATAGATTAGTTTACTAGTTCAAACCTAAATACTTCAAAGTGGTTTTAAAAATGTTAACCACCGAAAACTATCCATTGGCAACTCCTAATTGATTAACCACAACAAATCATCAAATATTAGCAACTTGAGTGACTGGTGGGATTACATTCCCTAAAGGTGTTTGGGAGAAAGGGTTGGGGCAATGGAAGAAAGGTGATACGGTACCATCTTGATATAACCCATCAAGGTTTCGCATCAAAAGGTTTAGTGAATAATTTCTCAAGGAAAAGGAAGCCAAAGACGTAATAGTTCAATAACCTTGCGATATATCTTCTCAATCTGCTTTTGAAGATTACTGACTCCGGCTTCTCTACAATAATTCTCAATCAAAGAAAGAAGGAATTTTGGGTAGTGTTTTAGGGTTTATATTGGAAGGGATGAGGAAGAAATGGAAATGTGGGTAGTGTTTTTCGTATTTTCGAACGGGTTGCGCCGGATCCACTAATAATTTTGGACAATTTTACCCTTGACTAAATACACATGTGCAAGTCACATGTCATCTCTTTTGCCTAAATAGTGACCGGATTCACTAATTGAAAATTTATAGAGACCAGTAAAAAGAAGCTGCAATAAATAGCCTAATAAAACAATACTGCTATTTATTGAAATACATAAATATATATATGCTACAAATAGGGGATTTCTCAAAAAAGTTTTGAGCACCCAAAGATATGTATAATTAAGTTTTCTTCCATTTTTAAGTTTAGAAAGTTTGTCGTATAACATAAATTTTAAGTAGAGAATTAACCTTTGTATTGTTGAAACCATATCGGGTAGGGTTGGCCGACGCAAAATCATTTTTAAATAAACTACTCTTGAAATTTGGGTGAACTAAACTGTTAAAAATTAGAAAATGAAATAAAAATAAACAAATATATTGTCTAAAAAAATAAAAAATCAATACAAAATAAAAAGGATTATGAAATTGGCAAGAAGTATGAAATGCAATTAAAACATACCAAGTTTCACTGAAAAAGAAAATGATTAATAAAAGCTGTAGAGATTGTGAAAATGGCAAGGTAAAATTGGGTTGGATATGGTGAGGAAAACAAAGAAATGTTAATAATAATCTTCTTTTTTTAATTTGGGGAGGGTAAAAATTCAAAAAAAAAGTTCTAAAAACAAACAAAATAGAGTGCTTACCCGTAAATACAAAACAAAAGAAAGAAATAAGGATCCTATGGTGGACTAACGAGATTGTAAAGAGATAGAGAAGAAGGAATGTTTTAACCCTTGAAACTTAGAGGTATTAAAGGGTTGAGCATGTTCTTTTAAAACGCTAGTATTTATGTAGTTAATGTGATGGGTTTATTTGTATACACATTACCAATCCATTTTCAGCTAAAAATAATATAATATAATTTTCTTTCTTTTCGTAATATAATTTGTTTGACATTTTTTTATAGATTAATTAGGAAGAGAAAGATAAGTGATATTTTTCTAATGGAAGGTTTTTGCTTCACAATTATCTTCCACGCAAATCCTTCCACCGCTATCCTCACCCGCCGCCGTCGATATAAAATGTTGAAGTTTAACGACATTTATTATTTTAAGAAGTTTTAACAAGTGTTGTAATAAGTGGTTTTATATATATCTTTAATTTTATTGCTAAAACGTGTTTAGCACGTTTAAATCTTTTCGTGTTGTGCACCTGAAGGTTTTAAAAAAGGTTGTTCAAGAGAAGAAAAAAAATTGAGCACCTAAAGATAAGTATAAAAAAGTTTTCTTCCTTTTTTAAGTTTAGATATTTTGACCTATAACATAAATTTTAATTAGAGAATTAACATTTGTATTGTTGAAAACAGATCGGGTAGGATTAGGCGACGCAAAATCATTTTTAAATAAACTACTCTTCAAATTTGGGTGAGCTAAACAGTTAACAATTAGAAAATGAAATAAAAATAAACAAAGATCTAGTCTAAAAAAAGCAAACAGTCAATAAAAAATACAAAGGATTCTTCAATTGGCAAGAAGTATGAAATGCAATTAAAACATACAAATGTCTCATCTGAAAAAGAAAATGATTAATAAAAACTGTAGAGATTGTGAAAATGGCAAGGTAAAATTGGGTTGGATATGGTGAGGAAAACAAAGAAATGTTAATAATAATCTATCTTTTTTTAATTTGGGGAACGTAATATTCAAAAGAAAAGTTCTAAAAACAAAAAAAAAAAAAAAAAATAGAGTGCTTACCCGTGAATACAAAACGAAAGAAAGAAAAAAGGATCTTATGGAGGACTGGCGGGATTGTAAAGAGATAGAGAAGTTGGAATGTTTTAACCCTAGAAACTTAGAGGTTTTAAAGGGATGTGTATTTCCCTTAAAACGCTAGTATTTATGTAGTTGATGTGATGGGTTTATTTTTATACTCATTACCAATCCATTTTCAGTTGAAAATAATATAAAATAATTCACTTTTATTTCGTAATATATTTTGTTTGACATTTTTGTATAGATTAATTAGGAAGATAACAATAAGTGATATTTTTCCTATGGAAAGTTTTTTCTACGCAGATATCTTCCTCGCAAATCCCCACACTGCTATCCTCACTCGCCGCCGTCGATATAAAATGTTGAAGTTTAACAACATTTATTATTTTAAGAATTTTTAACAGGTGTTGTGAAAAGTGATTTTATATATATATATATATATATATATATATATATATATATATATATATATATATATATATATATATATATCTTTAATGTTATGGCTAACACGTGTTTTGCTCGTTTAAATCTTTTCGTGTTGTGCACCCGAAGGTTCTAAAAAAGGTTGTTCAAGACAAAAAAAAATTGGGCACCTAAAGATAAGTGTACAAATGTTTTCTTCGTTTTTTAAGTTTAGAAAGTTTGTCGTATAACATAAATTTTAATTAGAGAATTAACATTTGTATTGTTGAAACCAAATCGGGTAGGGCTGGGCGACGCAAAATTATTTTTAAATAAACTACTCTTGAAATTTGGGTGAGCTAAACAGTTAACAATTAGCAAATGAAATCAAAATAAACAAAGATCTAGTCTAAAAAAAGTAAACAGTCAATAAAAAAATACAAAGGATTATTTAATTGGCGAGAAGTATGAAATGCAATTAAAACATACGAATGTCTCATCTGAAAAAATAAAAAGTAATTTAAATACACAAACAAGAAATTTAAATAATATTCCTACTCATAGTTGGACATAAAGACAATTATTCTAGTTCAATAATAGGGCCAATTGGCAAAACTAAATTAAATGTCCTTGTAGCTACTGCAACAACTTTTACTCCATTCGCTACTCGTAGGTAGGTCCACTTCTCCTTTCGCCAGTGATCTACTTCTTTTGAAAACCTGCACATTTGCACAAATTTGCGATCCACAACCGGTATCTAATACCCCATGAAGTAGGAGTAGACATGTTATTCTCAATAACATAAATACCTAGAGAGACAGTAAAACTAGCTTTCTCCTTTTTTATTCTCTTCCAAGTAGAGCTTGAAGTTCCGTTTCTAATGATCTGGTTCATTGCAACGGAAACAACCCCCTTCCTTTGATGCCTTGGCCTTGAGTTTAGGCTTGGGCTTGTTATTTCCTTTGCCTTCTTGGCCATGGGCTTTCTCTTTCCTTTGTTCTTCTTGAAATTCTCTTTTTGAACCATTAAGACTTCACGGGCCTTCTTAATGTTTAATTCAGCCTGTTTGAGCATCCTGTCTATCTCATGTATAGACTTCTCCATGGCATGCATGTTGAAGTTCATGACAAATTGGTCATACTCCGGTGGTAGTGAGCCCAAGATCATATATGTGGCCATATCATGGACAACGGGAGCCCCAAGTTTCTTAAGTTGGTCAAGATAGCCCTTCATCTTAAGAACATGTGTACTCACAGAGGTGCCAGGGGCCATCTTGCAACTGTTCAACTCATTTGTGGTGAGGAACCTTTCTTGACGGGCATGTTCATGGAACATTTCCTTGAGCTGGCCCATTATCTGGAAAACCTCAACCTCTTCAAATTGTTTTTGAAGTTCGAGCCCATTGTGGCTAACATGAAACAAGTCACATCGTTAGAATCATCCACATTCTTCTTCCAAGCATCTTTCTCAGCTCTAGAGGCGTTGTTTGCAGGCTGTTCGGGAATATCAGTGTTGAGAACATATAGCTTTCTTTCCTACTTAAGGACAATCCTTACGTTGCGGGCCCAATCGAGGAAATTGGACCCACTTAGCTTTTCTTTTTCAAGAACATATCGCAATGAATTGTGTGAAGTGTTGGTTGCCATTATCTACATTAAAAATTTATTTGCAAAGTCATTAATTAATTTTGAGCAAAACTTTCCACAATTTCAACAATTGATAAATATTGGAGAAAACCCATTTTTGCGATAATTATAAGTAAGCTTTGGCTTATCACCCGTAATTAAAGAAAAATCAACCAATGGGAATGACATCTACATGTCCCGGCTATTTCCCATGTTATGCCCTAGGCTGAAAAGTATTTTGATAGTCTAGTTAAGTCTAACAATGTTTAAGTTTATGGAAATCACTATTTTCCAATCTCCTCTTGCTTAGATAACCACTTATATGTTGCTTTGGCAAGCAAACAAAATGATTATCCAAGCTCAAGATGTACTTAGGATATGGTAGACATTTTAAGACTTAATTAAAATATTTTAATGTGACAAATAAGTTGTTAAGATCGCATAAGACAAGAATTAAGCATCACATTATGACTCCCACGAGCCTTGTGGGAGTAGTGAATCTAAGTCAATGCCCATCTCATGGATAGTGTCTTCGATCCAGCTCCTCCAATCTTGTTACATAATTGCATGGGCATAACCAGCCTTCAATGTAAAGCAATAAAACTAATCTAAGAAAGCAATTAAAATTTTACAACATTGAAAAACGGCCCGCACACTGTATTTTAAAATTACAACCCAATAAATGTAAACAAGAGAGGGTATAGCAGGCCTTGTTATTCACCATGCTAAAACTCACATAAATCATAATAAAATCAAGTAACGAATAAAATTACAAAGTCTTAGGGCTGCCCCCCGGACGGGGTCCTTGGGGCAGCGCCCCTGACGGCGGTTTGACTGGTTTATAATCGCCAAACATATATAATTGAAATAACTGTTTTATACGATATAATCCAAACACAAACAATTTATGTGATATTAATCAGATTAACGACAGGAAGCATACAATCACGGTTTATGCATAATTAATCGAATTAATTACAGATGGAATCATGCAAACAAACATATAAATCATATTAGCGTATATATATATATATTCAAAATCACAAAAAAAATTCTGTTTCACACATACACATACCAAATCGAGATTTATACGTGTTATGATGTGATTAACAATATCGAACTCGAATAGTATGAGTAAGGCACTGATACCACTGAAGGGATTCATGAGCAGAAACTCGTTCTAAACACCCATGAATCCTCCCCTGAAGGATCCGCTCATACCATGAGAATCGAAAGACAAACGAAAAATACTTGCGAATTTTCGTTAATGGATTCGACTTCGAATGTTGTGTTGCGACCACCAAAGCCCTCCCTTCTGGAATTGCTCTCTACCGGTATCCAGCGACGAAACGAACAGTGAGTGCTAGCTCTTCATTTTCTGAGTTTCAAAAATCTAGAGAGAAATGAGGCAGAAATCTTTATTTCGGGTAATAGGTTTGCTGCTATGAAAAAGTAACACTAGGGTTTCGGCCAAAAGATATTATATAAGCGTGAGAGTTTGTTCCGAAAATCATCTCTCACGTAATCCCAACCTCTTCTGGTAGTGGGAGTTTTTATCGCATAATAACTCCGACGTAATCCCAGCTAAAACCAAATACTGAAAATGCCCCTCCTTAATCTCTAATTTGAATAATAACATTTTATTATTTTTCAGAAAAATAAATGTTAGATAAAATGAACCTAGACACATTTTAGATTCATTGAATCTAGATATGAAGCTCGTTAACTCGTCTATGTGTGTGACCTAGTAGGTTCATATCACAATGGAAATGAAAACACGCTTAGTAGTAGTATGTGTTTATAAATCACAAGCGGTCCCTATCAGGATATTTTGACTACCCAGAGTGAATGAATGTACGGTGGAACCTAATATCAATCCACTATTTAATATCTTTGTCTCGCAATATCCAAATTTAGCATAAGGCATGGTAGTTGTCATGCTTATAAAGCATAATTGTATTTATGCTCGATCTCCAAGTAGACTGTTCCAACAAATAGTATGTAATAACCACTTTATTAAATACATTCGAGCACGACCATGCATTTAAATAGTCTTCCCTATCGAGGGGTCCATGTATATCTCTCTCTAATAAGAGAGAGACAAATCCATTATAATGCCTCTCACATTCAAGCCATGATATGATACTACATCCGATCATCAATCACATCAATTACTTGATTAAAAGTAATTTCCGACTGAGTCAAAACGTAGCTCCATTCATGCTGGAAACGATGAAGACATAAGGTCTAACGTTTCCGAATAGTATTGAGGAAGTAATACTTATGATTAAAGAACAATGAAGTATTACTTCTCTAACGGATCACGTCGGATACAATATATCCCAATATATTTTATCTAAGATATGATTTGTATCCATTACACATTATCAGTAAAACATAATCATCAATCAAACATCATAATAGTTTTATTTCATTGTGTAGGACATTAAATAAAACTAGGGACAATCAGAATAGTAATTGCATAAGCTAATGAGTTTTACTATCAAATCACATATTTGATGTTCAAAAGTTAAATTAACTATTCAAATGATATGCTCGAAATATATAAAATCGTACAACATATGATAATGGTCATAGGGCACTACTAATATACTAATCACTCCATAACCTTTAACAAATCTTCTATAATATCCAGTCAAGCCTAAGAACCCTCTGAGTTGTGTTATGTTCTTAGGCAGTGGTCAGTTCATCATATTTTGCACATTTGCAGGATCAGCTGACACTCCCTCACTACTGATTATATGCCTTAGATACTCTACCTTTTTCTGAGCAAAAGTAAATTTGCTTAATTTGGTATAGAGCTAGTGTTCCTTCACCAACCGAAACATCATCTTGAAGTGTTCTATGTGAGAGCTCAGGTCTGTACTATAGACTAGGATATCATCAAAGAAGACTAAGATGAATTGTCTTTATGTTCCGACTGAATCACGTGGTCTTGTATTTTTCGTCGCTAAGCAAATTAACGACTGAATACCGACGGAATTTTTAGCGACCGATCATTGGGTCGCATATACCGACGGATTACCGACCGAATGTTCAACATTGTTGACTTTTGACTTTGACTTATTAATGACCGAATACCGACGGATTCCCTAGCGACCGAATATTGGGTCGCAATATAGCAACTGCATACCGACCGACTGGTCACATTGTTGACTTTTGACTTTGACTCGTTAACGACCGAATACCGACACATTTGTAGCAACCGATTATTGGGTCACCATATTGCGACGAAATATCGACCGAATAGTCAATATTATTGACTTTGACTCCTTAACGACCGAATACCGACGGACGTTTTAGCAACCAATTATTGGGTCGCCATATTGCGACGGAATAACGAACGAATAGTCAACATTGTTGACGTTGACTTTGACTCCTTAACGACCGAATACCGATGGACGTTTTAGCAGCCGATTATTGGGTCGCCATATAGCGAAGAAATACTCGACCAAATGGTCAATGTTGTTGATGTTTGACTTGGGCTTGTTAGCGACAGCTTAGATAGCAACCGATTATTCGGTCGCTATTCCGTCGCTAAATTGTTTTTAATTTAAAAAAATGAATCTTAAATTTAATTAAATCCCTATTATAAAAAATAGAAATACGAACCAGAAACAATATTAATAAGATCCCAAATAGAAAACATAATCAATAAAACCCAAAAATAACATTACATAACCAATTATCTTACTAAAAAACACAAGTTTACACTTCTCATTTACATTACAACACTCACAATCAAAGTGTACACTTCTCATTTACATTACAACACTCACAATCAAAGTTTACACTTCTCATATACTCCTTGATGTCATATATATATATATCCTTGGAAATGCATGAGTTGCAATCTGAAAATTCAAGAATCAAATTATTTTATGGCAATAAAATTACAACTTTGAATTACGTTAAAAAATTATACAATACAACAATTAATTTATGGTAATAAAGTACTATAAAATAAACCAACAAATATTACTCACCTTCAATATGTGGAATTCCAAGAAGCTAGTTCTTCAACTTCAATTTGCATCGTTCAAGTGGCTTCTTAGTGTGTAGCGAGAAAGAGATTAACCATGCATGAAAAAATGGATTAATAAAGGAAAGTTAAGAATTAAAGCACACAAACAATTAATCATTCTAAATCATCCTCCAACATAAATTCATCTTCTTCTACTGAATTTTCATCACCCGACATAATTTCATCTTCTTCATTAACACGGCCCGTACCTGCCACAAGAAAAACTTCGATTTTCCCTGACTGGTGTGCAAGTTGACCAACTTCAGTAACAGTTGGATTAATGTGATTGGTCTCCTCCTCGCGTACTTCCTCCTGATACGGTACTGGAACACTAGGAACGTCAACTAGACGTGGTTTGGAACGACAAACAGCCAACCAATCAGCCCTAGATGTTGTCTTACTACCAAAAAAACTTTAACTATTTGAATGAAGAATTGAAAAGAAAATTGGATTTGCCACTCTATTTAATTGACTAAAAACTAACTCAATCAATTCATTCAATAAAAAATCATTCTCAACCCATTTATTTATAATGTTATCAAATTTCAAAAACTTCATAAACTTCCGATGTGGGAACTTGAATTGTATTGAAAAGAGAAAAAATAATATAATTGAATAGGGAAAATAAAAAACAATTAAAAATATTAAAATTAACTATTTCATTTGAATAAGTCAAAGATATCAAACTATATCATTAAATTAATAAATAAAAAATCATCTCAACCAATCATATTTTTTTAACCATTTAAAAACCAAACAATTCCATAAAATTACACGTAGGATTGTAAAGGGTTGTGATTGGTTGAAAATGAAAAAAAATCTCTGTAATATAAATATAGATAGATTGTTTAATTGAACAATATGAAAAACTAATAAAGTTTGCCTCTCAAATTCATCGGGAAAATCCAACTTAGTTAATCATACTTAAAAACTAATGGCCGGATAAATTTTTTTAAAAAAAGTTTTATACTCTTTTAATGAAAAAGATTAGTGAGCAGGTTGACCTGCTGGTTAATTAATAAACTAAATGATTTCTTAAACTAATTTTTTTTTAAAAAAAAATTAATATTTGAATGAAAAAATTGAAAAGAAAATTGGATTTGTCACAATTTAATGGACTAAAAACCAACTCAATCAATTTATTCATTAAAAAATCATTCTCAACCCACTTATTTATATTGTTGTCAAAATTCAAAAACTTCTTAAACTTTCGATGTGGGAATTTGAATTGTATTGAAAAGAGAAAAAATAATGAAATTGAACAGGAAAAAAAAAATTAGAATTAACTATTTCATTTGAATAATTCAAAGATATCAAGCTATATCATTAATTTAATAAATAAAAAATCATCTCAACCAATCATGTTTTTTGAACTAATTAAAAACCAAACAATTTCATAAAATTACAAGTAAATTGTAAATGGTTCTGATTAGTTGAAACTAAAAATAGACTCTGTAATATAAATATAGATAGATTGTTTAATTGAACAATCTGAAAAACAAATAAAGTCTCCTCTCAAATTCATTGGGAAAATTCCAACTTAGTTAATGATACTCTAAAAACTAATGGCGGGATAAAAAAAATTATTTTTTAAAAATTTATACTATTTTAGTAAAAAAGATTAGTGAGCAGGTTGACTTGCAGGTTAATTTATAAACTAAATTATTCGTTAAACTAATTTTTTTTTAAAAAACTTTAACTATTTGAATGAAAAAATTGAAAAGAAAATTGGATTTGTCACTCAATTTAATGGACTAAAAACCAACTCAATCAATTTATTCAATAAAAAACCATTCTCAACCCATTTATTTATAATGTTGTCAAATTTAAAAAACTTCATAAACTCCCGATGTGGGATCTTGAATTGTATTGAAAAGAGAAAAAAGAATAAAATTGAATAGGAAAAATAAAAAACTATTTAAAATATTAAAATTAACTATTTCATTTGAATAAGTCAAAGATATCAAGCTATATCATTAAATTAATAAATAAAAATCATCTCAACCAATCATGTTTTTTGAACTAATTAAAAACTAAACAATTTCATAAAATTACACGTAGGATTGTGATTGGTTGAAAATGAAAAACAGGCTTTGTAATATAAAATATAAGTAGAATTTAACTAAGAGCAAATAGCTTTTTCTGCCACAAAACTAGTTACGAGTGCTATATCTGCCACAAAACTAGTTACCAGTGCTATATCTGCCACAAATCGTTTTTCCGTGCCTTTTTTTCCATTAAACATTTTATGAATGCTAAAAATGCCACAAAAAGAGGGAGGGTGAAGGGGAAAAATAGGTAAGAGATCAAATTAATTTCAATTAGACCCTAAAATCAAAATTTTATATTATATTGGGTACCTAATTTTATTTTATTTTTAATACTTGACCCTTCTTCCCAAATTTACCAAAACCCTCACCGCTACCTTCTTCTTTCTTCTCTTCCCACATCGAGTCACCACTACCTCTCATCCCGTTACCCAATCCCTGTCCCCACCCATACCAAAGAGTACCAAATCTGACCAAAAATGACTGCTTGAAGATTTGAAGAGGCGTGGTGAAGGTGATAGTCTAGCAAAAATGTCTAAGAACAATTAGATATTCTTAGGAAATTGGTTTGCATTTTGCATATTGCTTTGCGAGAGTCCTTTTTGTTCAAGAATTCTGATGGTTTCAGATGCAAAGCATCTATGTTAGGTTAATTATGTACTGCAAATTAGTCTACATTTTGTTTAGTACTTTGACTTGTATGTATTTTGTTTAAATTTTTTTGATGGTTTTAGCAGTAAAGCACTTGGTTAATCATGTAGTGAAAATTGATTAGCATTTTGCTTATTGCTTTGACTTATATGTATTTTGTAAAACAGTTTCTAAAGGTTAGAGAAGCAAAACATTTGTGAAATTTGTTATATGTGTCTGAAATATAGATCTATGAAATTTATCATATGGATTGCTATTCTTGGTTAATTTTCAGGGGGTATGGGTGGGGGTTAGGGATTGGGTGGCGGCATTGGCTCGAGGTGGGAGGAGAAGGAAGAAGAAGGTGGTGGAGGCTTTGATAAATTTGGGAAGAAGGGGTCAATTATTTAAAAAATAATTTTTGTACCCAATTAAATATAAAAATGTGATTTTAGGGTCTATTTGAAATTAATTTTATCTCTTACATATTTTTCCCTTCACCCTCCATCGTTTTATGGCATTTTTAGCACTCATAAAATGTTTCACAGCAGAAAAGACACGGAAAAATAATTGTTGGCAGATATAGCACTTGTAACTAGTTTTGTGGCAGATATAGCACGAAAATGTGATTTGTGGCAGATATAGCACTCGTAACTAGTTTTGTGGAAAAAAAGCTATTTGCTCTTTAATTAACCAATCAAAATTTTATAAAATAATTAATTGAATCAAAATTCATGGAAATTACACGTAAGATATAGAAGAATGTGATGAGTTTTGAATTTTGAAATTGAAGAACATAATATAATTAATGTAGATTATTATATTATACAAAAAATACTGTTTGTTTAGATTTGTTAGAGATCGTGAAAAAGTTTACTTAAAATAGCATTCCATTAAAAGAATTAAAGAAAATAGTTGTCAAATACCTGTCAGAGTAGCTGGCAATGTGGTCTAATATTCAACTCCCGTGTCGGGTGATCGAATCCTGCCTCCTTCAAATTAAATAAAGTATTTTAATTTTTTTCCAATCAAAAGTTTTATAATTAATTAAAAAACATAAAATCCTAGAAAATGACACGTGGCATAATATAGATTTGTATTCATTACACATGATTAGTAAAACATAATCATCAACCAAACATCATACTAGTTTTATTTCATTGTAAAGAAGTTTACATAAAACTAGGGACAGCTAGAATAGTAATTATATAAACTAATGAGTTTTACTATCAAATCACGCATTTGATGTTCATAAGCAAAATTAGCTATTCAATTACATGCTCAAAAGATATAAAACGTACAACATATGCTAATGGTCCTAGGGCACTACTAACAATCTCCCACTTGCCCTAGGTCCAATCATACATGATCCTCGACCCCATTGACCTAGTATGACTCTCATGTTTAGGTTGCGGGAGTGGCTTGGTCAATGGATCGGCAATGTTGTCGTATGTATGAACTTTGCAAATTTTAACGTCTCATCTATCAATGATCTCTCTAATCTGAGAATGTGTTTGGATCGGATCGTTGGTGAGATCTAGGTTCCTTAGCTTGTGAAATGGCACCAGTACTATCACAATAGAGGTCCACTGGTTCACAATGCTAGGGACGACACCTAAATCATCAACGAATTTCCTGATCCAAACAGTTTCTTTAGCTGCTTCAGAGGCAGTTAGATACTCAGCTTCTGTTGTAGAGTCGGCCACGGTTTCCTGTTTTGAGCTCTTCCAGCTCACAGCACCTCCATTTTAACTAAACACAAAACCAGATTGTGATCTAAAGTCATCTACGTCGGTCTGGAAGCTTTTGTCTGTGTAACCATTTACAACCAGACTTCCTTCCTGACCTCCGTAAACAAAGAACATATCTTTAGTCCTTCTCAAGTACTTAAGAATTCTCTTGACTGCAGTCCAATGTGACTCTCCAAGGTCAGATTGATATGTGCTAGTCATACTTAATGCGAAAGAGATATCCGGGCGAGTGAATATCATGGCATACATAATAGACCCAATGCCTGATGCATATGGAATCTTACTCATGCGCTCTTGGTCCTCCTTTGTGGAAGGTCCTTGAGTTCTGCTGAGTTTAATGCCTTGTGACATGGGCAAGAATCCCTTTTTGGAGTCTTGCAAACTGAACCGTTTCAGTACCTTGTCAATGTATCAACTCTGTCTTAGGCAATCATTTTGTTCATCCAAATTGGTTTGCCAATGTATTCCCTTCACAGCCCACCTGGCACAATTGGGATCAATTATGGCTACCATGCTGGCCTTTTACAACCTTATGTTACTTAGTTAATATCTAAGTACTAATCATGTGTAATGAATACAAATCATATCATAGATGCAATGTATTGAGATATATTGTATCGGACGTGATCCATTAGAGAAGTAATACTTCATAGTCCTTAGTCATAAGTATTACTTCCTCAATACTATTTTAGAATCATTAGACCTTATGTCTCCATTGATTCTAGCATGAATGGGGACACGTTTTGACTCAGTCGGATGTTACTTTTAATCTAGTAATCAATACGACTGATGATCGGATGTAGAGTCCTATCATGGCTTGAATGTGAGAGGCATTGTAAGGAATTTGTCCCTCTCTATTATTAGAGAGAGATATCCATGGGCCTCTCGGTAGGGAAGACTGTCTAAATGTATGACCATGCTCAAATGTATTTGATAAAGTGTTTATCAAATACTATTTGTTGGAACAGTTATCCGGAGATCGAGCATAAATACAATTAAGCTTAATAAGGGTGACGACTACCATGCCTTATGCTTAATTAGGATATTGCGAGACAAAGGGATTAAGTAGTGGCTTGATATTAGGTTCCACTGTAAATTCATTCACTTTGGGTAGTCACAATGTCCTGTTAGGGACCACTTGTGATTTATGAACACATACTACTACTAAGTATGTTTTCATTGTCATTGTGATATGAACCTACAGGGTCACATGCACAGACGAGCTAATGAGCTTCATGTCCAGATTCAACGAATCTAGAATGTGTCTAGGTTCATTGTATCTGACTTTTTGATTACGTGTTATTTTACGTGTAATTTATTTTTGTGTGATTAAGTGTGTAGCGTATGTATTTCGTGTGACTATTTGACTACATGTCTATTTATTTTTTAAACACATTCCGTGTCATAATTTTATAAGCTTATTTGATAAGTTTTATTTGAAATAATTATGAATTTACATGATGATTTAAAAATTGATATGTTATATAGATTAAGAAATAAATATAGAAATACTAAGAGTATAGATCTTTATGATATTTATGTAACTAATAAAAGATTAATAAAAATATTAAATAATTCATTACCTAATGATATAGTTAATGATATAATGAAAAGAGTAGAATCTTATAATAAAGAAAGAGAATTAATAGAAATGATTTATGAAGACCCTAGTTATTTGAGACATGTAGATGCTTTAAGAATCTATAATGAACATGTATTAAACATGTATTTAAAACATAAAGAAAGAATTAACCTAGATAAACGAAAATATAAAATTTTAGAAAAAGAAAGAATAACGCATTCAAAATATAGTAATTATATGGATCCATATCATATAGATGATTACAAAAAAATAGAAAAGATAGAAATACAAAGCTCAATACAAGGTGAGCAAATAGCAGAGCTAATGGCTAAGAGCAAAAAGCCAGAGCTAAGCAGGGATGCTAATCCAGAGATAACCAAGGATGATGATCCAGAGTTAAGCAGGGATGCTAATCCAGGAATAACCCGTAATGATTCTGAGATAAAAAACAAAATATATTCTCAGAAGAATGGGATAATTAACAAAAATTTATATTTTGCAGGGAAAAAAGAAAATATTGCAGGGAACAAGTAAAAGCGAGCCTATAATATAAATACCATTTACCCGGAAAATAAACCTATTCTTGTTAAACCCGATGAATGTTTACACCCCTCGGATAAACACTTATTCTCAAAGTTTATTAGTTGAAAAACAAAATTTCAACCATATAGCCATGAGATATATACAAAATGCCAAAAGCAGATTATTGATTTTTTTAAACTCAAAACCAACCCGATTACCTATAGAACAATTTTATTCCAAAGGACTAGGTTATATTACTCAGAAATTGGTAGGATTAAACAAGTTAATAGCCATGCACGGAACCAATCCCGATCTAGTAGCCTCGAGCATATGCTTACGGATTATTAAATGTTGTATATCCCAGTTAATGGACAAGAGTTAGAAGGAATTCCTGAAGTTAAAGCAGCAGCCAAAACTTATTTAGGAATTACGAAGGCAGATTTAATTTATGTTAGATTTTATTCAGCACCAGCAGAGATATATTATGACCATATAAAGCCCCCAATTTATGTGATAAAATTGGGTATTACAAGAGATATGGTAATTCCGGAAGAGATACCAGTACAGCAAGATTTAATTAAAATTCAAGATATTACGAAAATATTGCAACAAAAAAGAATAGTGAATATGAAGGTAATTTTCCAAGAATTAAGAAATACATACGAATCTAGAAATCCTATTTGGATGTATTACAGCAGTGATCAAAAGTTAATTTACTCTATGAGTAAGGTAACAAAACCAGATGCCGAAGAGGAAGTAAGGAGATGGTTAGAAACTATTGTACTCCCTGATGAAGCACCAAAGACTAGAGCTATGAAAAAAGAGTGGCTAACAGAAGAAGCTAAAAAACAATTATGCAGAAACTTCAATAATGTACCCGAGCACAAGTGTCAGCATTGTGGCGGACAAGACAATGAAGTGCCCGAGATAAAGTTAGAATAAGCTACAGGAGAGATTCCATAATAATGTAATAATGTAACAATAGTCAAAAAAGTAGCATCAATAATGTAAGATAGACGGAAAAATAGCAAGAATGGCTTCAATAATGTAAAGTAGGAGCTAGAAGACTTCAATAAGTCCTACTAACTAGTCTTCTAGCTCCTACTTTACATTATTGAAGTCTTCTAGCTCCTACTTTACATTATTGAAGCCATTCTTGCTATTTTTCCGTCTATCTTACATTATTGATGCTACTTTTTTGACTATTGTTACATTATTACATTATTATGGAATCTCTCCTGTAGCTTATTCTAACTTTATCTCGGGCACTTCATTGTCTTGTCCGCCACAATGCTGACACTTGTGCTCGGGTACATTATTGAAGTTTCTGCATAATTGTTTTTTAGCTTCTTCTGTTAGCCACTCTTTTTTCATAGCTCTAGTCTTTGGTGCTTCATCAGGGAGTACAATAGTTTCTAACCATCTCCTTACTTCCTCTTCGGCATCTGGTTTTGTTACCTTACTCATAGAGTAAATTAACTTTTGATCACTGCTGTAATACATCCAAATAGGATTTCTAGATTCGTATGTATTTCTTAATTCTTGGAAAATTACCTTCATATTCACTATTCTTTTTTGTTGCAATATTTTCGGAATATCTTAAATTTTAATTAAATCTTGCTGTACTGGTATCTCTTCCGGAATTACCATATCTCTTGTAATACCCAATTTTATCACATGAATTGGGGGCTTTATATGGTCATAATATATCTCTGCTGGTGCTGAATAAAATCTAACATAAATTAAATCTGCCTTCGTAATTCCTAAATAAGTTTTGGCTGCTGCTTTAACTTCGAGAATTCCTTCAACTCTTGTCCATTAACGGTATATACAACATTTAATAATCCGTAAGCATATGCTGAGGCTACTAGATTGGGATTGGTTCCAGGCATGGCTATTAACTTGTTTAATCCTACCAATTTCTGAGTAATATAACCTAGTCCTTTGGAATAAAATTGTTCTATAGGTAACTGGGTTGGTTTTGAGTTTAAAAAATCAATAACTGTTTTGGCATTTTGTATATATCTCATGGCTATATGGTTGAAATTTTGTTTTTCAGCTAATAAACTTTGAGAATAAGTGTTTATCTGAGGGGGTGTAAACATTGCTGGTTTAACAAGAATAGGTTTATTTTCTGGGTAAATGGTATTTATATTATAGGCTCTGCTTTTACTTGTTCCTGCAATATTTTCTTTTTTCCCTGCAAAATATAAATTTTTGTTAATTATCCCATTCTTCTGAGAATATATTTTGTTTTTTATCTCAGAATCATTACGGGTTATTTCTGGATTAGCATCCCTGCTTAACTCTGGATCATCATCCTTGGTTATCTCTGGATTAGCATCCCTGCTTAGCTCTGGCTTTTTGCTCTTAGCCATTAGCTCTGCTATTTGCTCACCTTGTATTGAGCTTTGTATTTCTATCTTTTCTATTTTTTGTAATCATCTATATGATATGGATCCATATAATTACTATATTTTGAATGCATTATTCTTTCTTTTTCTAAAATTTTATATTTTCGTTTATCTAGGTTAATTCTTTCTTTATGTTTTAAATACATGTTTAATACATGTTCATTATAGATTCTTAAAGCATCTACATATCTCAAATAACTAGGGTCTTCATAAATCAGTTCTATTAATTCTCTTTCTTTATTATAAGATTCTACTCTTTTAGGGGTTGTGGAATTATTTCACAATTAACTCCTGATGGCAAACCACAATGGAATGGTGTATCGGAACGGAGGAATCACACCTTACTAGATATGGTTCGATCTATGATTAGTCAAACAAGTCTTCCAATTTCCTTTTGGGGCTACGCCCTAGAAACTGTTGCATTTATATTGAATAGAGTTCCTTCGAAAGCGGTTCAGAAAACTCCATACGAGATATGGACTGAGAAACAACCTAGTTTGTCATTTCTCAAAATTTGGGGATGCGAGGCGTATGTAAAATGCTTGTTATCTGATAAACTCGCCCCTAAATTTGACAAGTGTTTGTTTGTGGGATATCCTAAAGAAACTAAAGGATATTACTTCTATCTTCCATCAGAGAACAAAGTGTTTGTTGCTCGTAATGGTTTATTCCTTGAAAGGGAATTTATTTCCAAAGAGGATAGTGGGAGTAAGATCCATCTTGAGGAAATTCAAGATCCCCAAACAACATCCGAACCAACTTTGGAACTTCAAGCAAGCTCACGTGCGATCATCGAGCTTCAATCTTTGACACAAGGCCCCGAGGAGGTCAAGTCGGGTACATCAACAACCTGAGAGATATGGATTTCTCGTGACTGATTATCATTATATTGAACTGATTGATCAAGATGAACCCACTACTTACAAAGAGGCAATTCATAGTTCTGAGTCAGATAAGTGGCTAGAAGCTATGAAGTCTGAGATGCAATACATGTACGATAACCAAGTATGGACTTTGGTTGACCCACCCGAAGGGTGTAAGGTCATTGATAACAAATGGTGTTTCAAAAAGAAAACCGACATGGATGGTAATGTACACACTTTTAAATCTCGACTAGTAGTTAAAGGTTATAAACAAGTTCATGGTATTGACTATGACGAAACATTTTCTCCTGTCGTTATGATAAAGTCTATTAGGATTTTACTTGCCATAGCCGCATATTATGACTATGAGATATGGCAAATGGATTTTAAGATTGCGTTTCTTACCTTTAAAAAATTGGGATAAACATGGTACTTATGTGGATATAAAATTAAAAGAAGAAAATACAATAGTATATCAAAAACCTTTAAAACATATACCTAGTGATGTAGAAGAATTTAAGAAACATATCCCTGAATTATTAGAAAATAATTATATTAAAGAATCCAATTCTAAACATAGTAGTCCAGCATTTATTGTAAATAAACATTCAGAACAAAAAAGAGGGAAAAGTAGAATGGTTATAGATTATAGAAATCTGAATGCTAAAACACAAACTTATAATTACCCATTACCTAATAAAGTAATTAAATTAAAACAAATATCAGGATATAATTGGTTTAGTTTCCTTTCATTTTAGCTATTATACTTTTTTCTATAGGATAAGTAATTCTATCATCTGCAATATAAATTTCTAATGGTGTATCTATTCCTTCCTGGAAACAGGTTTTTATAATTATCTCTGTTCCTCCAAAATAAGCATATCTCATTGAATCTTTAGTCTTAATTTTATTTAATTCATTCATTATACCTTGTTTAGATATAAGAGGTATTTTAGTATTTCCTTGGGTCATCCTAATATCTATAGCATGTTCTCTTTTACTAACTATATAATATTCTTCAGTTTCTTTAGATAATATCTTCTTTAATTAAATTATTTGCAAAGTTATTACTTTTTTTAACAAAAACCTTTCCACAATTTCAACACTTGATAAATGGTGGAAAATAACATTTTACGATGGTTATAAGTTAGCTTTGGCTATCCCCATAATTAAAGTAAAATCAACCTATGGGAATGACATCTATATGTCCCGGCTATTTCCCATTTTATGCCCTAGGCTCAAAACTATTTTGGTAGCCTAGTTAAGTCGAACCATGTCTAAGCATATGGAAATCACTATTTTCCCATCTCATTTTGCTTAGATAACCACTTATCTGTTGCTTTGGCAAGCAGACAAAATGATGATCCAAGCTCAATGAGTGCTTAGGATATGGTAGGCATTTTAAGACTTAATTAAAACGATTTAATGTGAATAAACTGATAAACCCCAGAAGACAATAAATAAAAGCATCTCATGCAATATGTAAAGCATAAGGTAAATGTGAGATAGCATGACCTAATCCTATGATGACTCCCACGAGCCTTGTGGGAGCCAAGGGTCAATCTAAGTCAGTATCCATCTCATGGATAAAGTCTTCGACCCAGCATCCTCCAGTCTTGTTACGTAATTACATGGGCATACCCAGTCTTTCAATGTAAAGCAGTAAAACTAATCTAAGAAAGCAATTACAATTGTACATCATTGGAAAAACGACTCGCAGGTCGTATTATAAAATTACAACCCAATTAAATGTAAACCAAGAGAGGGTATAGTAGGCCATGCTATTCACCATGGTAAAACTCACATAAAGCATAATGAAATAAAAACGAGTACATATACAAAGTCTTAGGTCGGCAGAACGACAAGCGTCAACATAACGGCGGTCCCTAAATTGCCTAACATACATAATCGAATTATATATCGGTTAATCAGATTAACACAGGTAGCATAACCAAATTAATCGAATTAATAACAGTTTCACAGAAAAGTTTATGCAGTATCGAATATACAGAAACATGCGATATCAGTTTATGCAAATTAATCGAATTAAATTACAAACCGAATCATGCTATAGCAGTTCATGGAATATTAATCAAATTAATAACATAACGAATCACAGCAACATATAAACTCGATTAACCGAAATCAGTTTATGCATATATCACGTATATTGAATCAAAGATACAATCTTTTCTGTTTTTCCCACTTATACATACCAAATCGAAATTGATACGTGTTATGATGTGATTAACAATATCGAATTCGAATAGTAGGAGCAAGACTCTGATACCACTGTAGGGATTCATGGGCAGAAATACGTTCTAAACACCCATGAGTCCTCCCCTGAAGGATCCGCTCATACAAAAATGAATCGAATATAACCAAAAAGACTTACGTTTCTTGATGAATGATTCTGATTTTCTTGGTGAAAGATTCTGGTTTTCGGCTCTCAGCAGCAACCACCTTGAGTCCTCCCTTGCGGAATTACTCCCCTACCGGTATCTACGCGACGAAACAAGCAGCAAGTGCTAGCTCTTCAATTTTTCTGGGTTACGAATTGTCTAGAGAGAAAAGGAGGCCGAAATCAAGAAATCAGATTTCTAGGTCATGGTATTATTGCGGCTCAAGCATTAGTCTCAAGGGTTTTGGCCAAGAGAGGTTTATATATGGAGTGGGAGTTTGTTCCAAGGAGAACTCCCATGTCCTATCCACCTCTTTTGGCAGTGGGGGTCTATAACTCCCACGTCCTCTAGACTTCTGCTGGTAGTGGGAGTCTTTATCGGATAATAACTCCCACGTAATCCCAGCTATACCGAAAATGCCCCTTATCTCTAATTCGAATAATAACGCTTTATTATTCTCAGAAAAATAAATGTCAGATACAATGAACCTAGACACATTCTAGATTCATTGAATCTGGACATGAAGCTCATTAGCTCGTCTATGCGTGTGACCATGTAGGTTCATATCACAATGACAATGAAAACATACTTAGTAGTAGTATGTGTTCATAAATCACAAGTGGTCCCTAGCAGGACATTGTGACTACCAAAGTGAATGAATTTACGGTGGAACCTAATATCAATCCACTACTTAATCCCTTTGTCTCGCGATATCCTAATTAAGCATAAGGCTGTTAGTAGTGTCCTAGGACCATTAGCATATGTTGTACGTTTTATATCTATTTGAGCATTTCATATGAATAGTTAATTTTGCTTATGAACATCAAATGCGTGATTTGATAGTAAAACTCATTTGCTTATGTAATTACTATTCTAGTTGTCCCTAGTTTTATGTAATCTATTTTACAATGAAATAAAACTAGTATGATGTTTGATTGATGATTACGTTTTACTAATCATGTGTAATAAATACAAATCATATCATAGATGCAATATATAGGGATACATTGTATTGGACATGATCTGTTAGAGAAGTAATACTTCATGGTCATTGGTCATAAGTATTACTTCCTCAATACTATTTTAGAATCCTTAGACCTTATGTCTCCATTTGATTCTAGCATGAATGGAGCCACGTTTTGACTCAGTCGTACGTTGCTTTTAATAGAGTAATCAATACGACTTATGATCGGATGTAGCGTCCTATCATGGCTTGAATGTGAGAGGCATTGTAAGGAATTTGTCCCTCTCTTATTAGAGAGAGATATCCATGGGCCCCTCGATAGGGAAAGACTGTCTAAATGCATGACCGTGCTCAAATGTATTTGATAAAGTGGTTATCGAGATACTATTTGTTGGAGCAGACTACACGGAGATCGAGCATAAATACAATTAAGCTTAATAAGGATGGCGACTACCATGCCTTATGCTTAATTAGGGATATCGCGAGACAAAGGGATTAAATAGTGGATTGATATTAGGTTCAGTTGTATATTCATTCACTTTGGGTAGTCACGATGTCCCTGCTTTAGGGACCGCTTGTGATTTATGAACTCACACTACTACTAAGTGTGTTTTCATTGCCATTGTGATATGAACCTACGAGGTCACACGCATAGGCAAGCTAACGAAGCTTCGTGTCAGATTGATGAATCTAGAATGTGTCTAGGTTCATTGTATCGACATTCACTTTTCACGAGAATAATAAAGTGTTATTATTCGAATTAGAGATAAGGGGCATTTTCGGTATAGACTGGGGATTACGTGGGAGTTATTATCAGATAAAGACTCCCACTACCAGCGAAGTCTAGAGCACGTGGGATTGTAGACTCCCACTGCCATAAGAGGTTTATAGAACGTGGGAGTTTAAGACTCCCATTCTTTGAGTGAGGTGGAGGACGTGAGAGTTGGTTATGGGAACAAACTCTCACACCTTATATAATTATCTCTCAGTCGAAACCACTAAGCCTCCTCGCTTTAGCTAGTGATTAACCAAAAACGACGAAATTAGATTTTGGATTCGCCTCTCCATTTTCTCTCTAATTCCCGAAACTCGGAAAATACGAAGAGCTAGCAATCGTTCGTTCGTTTTCAGTCGATGTGAATCTTGGTAGAAGGACATTCCGCAAAGGGAATTCCGTTGGTGGCAGCAACGCATAAAAGAAGAAGCATCTTCCATTCAAAAATCCGATTCTTGAACCGAAAATGTAAGTCTTTTTCTTGCTGTTTTCGATTCGTTTTGTATGAGCGGATCCTTCAGGGGAGGACTCATGGGTGTTTAGAACGAGTTTCCGCCCATGAATCCCTTCAAAGGCATGGTAGTCGTCACCCTTATTAAGCTTAATTATATTTATGCTCAATCTTCGGGTAAACTGTTCCAACAAATAGTATTTGATAACCACTTTATCAAATACATTTGAGCATGGCCGTGCATTTAGACAGTCTTCCCTATCGAGGGGCCCATGGATATCTCTCTCTAATAATAGAGAGGGACAAATTCCTTACAATGCCTCTCACATTCAAGTCATGATAGGACGCTACATCCGATCATCAGTCGTATTGATTACTCGATTAAAAGTAACGTCCGACTGAGTCAAAACGTGGCTCCATTCATGCTAGAATCAATGGAGACATAAGGTCTAAGGATTCTAAAATAATATTCAGGAAGTAATACTTATGACTAAGGACCATGAAGTATTACTTCTCTAACGGATCACGTCTGATACAATATATCTCAATACATTGCATCTATGGTATGATTTGTATTCATTACACATGATTAGTAAAACATAATCATCAATCAAACATCATACTAGTTTTATTTCATTGTAAAGAAGCTTACATAAAACTATGGACAACTAGAATAGTAATTATATAAACTAATGAGTTTTACTATCAAATCACACATTTGATGTTCATAAGAAAAATTAGCTATTCAATTACATGCTCAAAAGATATAAAACGTACAACATATGCTAATGGTCCTAGGGCAATACTAACAATCCCCTCTTCGGGCGAATACTGACAGGCATATACGCTCGATAGTGCGAATCGTACCTCTAGTTATCCTCACTATGGATTTGGTGCTCGGAATCAACGCATTGTAATGTATGTCCAGCTTTTCGAAGGTAGACTGGATGAGTACATTAACCGCGTTGCCGGTATCGGTTAAAATATCTTGTATTGGACGGGAGGAGATGTTGGCCGTGATGACCAAAGGAGAGTCTCGGTGTGATACCCGGGACTTTTTGTTTTTGGCTACCCGGCAGACCAGAACGACCTGTATTGTAGGCTTGGGGTTTGAAATCTTAGAAAAACTAAAAGTATGGCATTGAAAGAAAATACTAACGACTAGTGGTTGGTCCAGGATCCTAAACTACCGAGTCAGAGCTTTCTTGTTCATCAAGGGAGGCTCTTCTTCCCGAATCAAAAGATGATCATTTGCCTATCTTCGGAGGTGGGGCCTCGTCACTTTCCTGCGAAGACTCCACCAACTCCGCGCAGTTGCGAGATAAAACATTTGGTTGTTGACCTTTGATCGTTAGCTCCAAACATGGACTAAGTTGGATTCGCATAGACAGTGTACGCACAAATACTCTGGCTCTCCAGCTTTCTAGAATTGGTCGACCGAATATAGCCTTGTATTTTCTCCGGGCTGTTACCACGAAGAAGGGCACGAATTCCGGGTAGTTGTCCCCTCCTCGGGCGGGTACTGACAGGCGTATACGCCCGATAGTGCGAACCTTACCTCCAGTTATCACCATTATGGCTTTGGTGCTTGGAATCAACGCATTGTGAGGTATGACCAGCTTTTCGAATATAGACTGGATGAGTACATTGACCACGCTGCCGGTATCGATTGAAATATCCTGTATTGGGTGAGAGGAGAAGTTGGCCGTGATGACCAAAGGAGAGTCTCGGTGTGACCCGAGACTTTTTGCTTACATGTTTTTCATGTATTATATTTAATTATGTATGATTGATTTTTATTAAATAATTTTATGAGTTATGACATGTTTTATGTGTTATATGTGTGGTTGTTTATGTTAAGGGGTGCTTTTGATGAGATTAGAGGTTGATGGACTTAAGTGTGGATGTTTTGAAGTTGAGGAATGTTATGTGAATTTTTTAAAAGTCACTTATTAGGGGTTAGTGTAGGGGATCAGTTATAGGAGTGGGGAAAGGTAATAGTAGAAAGGAAAAAGAGAAAGGGAGAGCAAAAGAAAAGGTTGGCAGATTGAGAGCTGAGAGGTTTTCTTGCATCTGACATAGTAATCGGAGATGGAATTGAGCGATTCATATAGCATTGGAAAAATAATTGAAAAACCTATGTCTGGGATTTGACGGATTAGGATTTGGAGTTTTATGTTGAGAGCAATTTAAGATTGAAGTTTGCTAAAATTTTGGGTTCGGCAGAACTGAATACTGTGAGGTTTTACTATCGTTGAAGGGGAAAACGGTATTGGATTTGGGCGTACTTTTACCGTTTCGAAGATAATTGAAAGGTCTACGAGTGAGAGCTGACAGATCGCAGTTTCGAGTTCTGAACAGTGAGATATCGACATTTCAAGTAGACTGAAAATTACTGCTTTTCGGTGTTCTTGAGTTTTTGGAGTAATTCGGTTAAGCATTTCAAGTAAGGATCTTTCACCATTATTTTTCAGTCCTAAAACAGTATGCAATGTTATTTTACTGAAATTATTTAATTGTCTTGGATTGGGTTTAATTCCATATTTTATTGCATTCTAAAAAGGATGAAGTGTTGATAAAATTGTTTTGAATTGAATGTGTAATTGGATATCTACGTATGATATGTGTATATATTTGTTTGTTGTGTTGTAATTGATTTTTTAGAGTTTCCCAGGGCTAGAGCTTTTTTTCTTTGAAATAATCTGTATCAGGATACGTCCAAATTCTGTTCTGCTAGAACCTAGGAGTTCGCGATGAATGATGTGTGTATGTGTTGCCCAGGACCTGGCGGGAAAAACAAGTTAAGGCTACTAACAGTTAATTGTGGAGCTCCTAAAAGGGCTTTGACACAATGGACGTATTCTTTATATTTGGCCTATGTTCGTGGGAAAGTTTAGCCAGACTTGTGAGTGATATATGTGGCCTATCCTCAGAAGAATAATAAGTGGGGGCTGTTAGCAGTGATTATGGAATCTGATTGGACAAATGAGCTCATCTGATTGGTTTATATTTGAGTTAGCATGAACTATATTTGTAATATCTAATGTTTTATATATCCGTTTGTTCTGTTATGAATAAGTCATGATGCTTGTGGCATATTTCTGAAGTATAGAGTGTGGGATATAATAAATATGGTTTTATGCATTGTTGTGCTTAATTGGGTATTATTTGATGTGGAAATTGGTCCAAAATGTGTCATTTTGGGGTTGGGAAAAAAGGGTGATTTCAGAAAGTGTTTTCCTTTGATGTTTTGCACTGAAATCTGTAAGACCATAACTTTGGGCGACCCCTCCGGTCGACCGGACTGATCATAATCGTCTTCATAATCGTCCGCTAAACTACTGGGAGCTACTGCCTAGTTGCGGACGATGTGCTTCGTCTGCGGTCTGTGTTGGTCTGTTTTCAAAACTATGTTTCTTTCCGGACCTCTATTTTTGTCTGTTATAGTTCCGTTATTTGTTTTGTAAGTGTAATGCAAGTGTTTAAAAGAGTATTTTATTCAAGTAAAATTTATGCATTGATTTCAAATTATTTGGGTTTGGGATATGTGATTATTTAGGTATATCTGATGCTTCATCCCAAGGGTGATTGATTCTTACTGAGCTAGTTTAGTAGCTCAATCCTTATTCTCTTTTCCAGATACTTTAGTTGATGTTCCCATGTGGGAGGTTCAGTACGAGGACTTGATGAAGGAACTCAAGGATTGAGGTGCTTTATTTTCAGGTAATAGTTGTTTAGTATTTTATTCGGTTGAACCTTGTTATTTCATTTTGGATTATAGATTATAAAAGACTATTATCAGTATTTTCCTTAAGTTATGATGTAAAACCTTTAAGTCCCTTTTAAGTTTGTTCAGTTTTATGGTATTTTGTTGTGGGTTTCGGTGTCTCATTGGTAGATGAGGCACTGCCAATCAACTCCAGGTTACGGGGTGTGACACTCAGTCATCTAGGTCATCAGGATGTTCAGGCGTCGGGCGCACTCTATGGTATTGACCATTCTCGGCGACAGGGTACGGACTGTCACATCAGCTCACTTGTTCAACAACCAGCACAAATTTGTAGGACCTAACAGAGGTGATAAGGTATGGAATTTATTGTGGAAGACTAAAATACATGGAAGGCACAAACAATTCTTGTGGAAATGCCTCAACAATCTACTGCCTACAAGCAAAAAGATTAAACCTATTCTTGAAAGTGAAGTGCCTTGTTTCTTTTGTAATAATGAAATTGAATCCATGGAGCATTTATTTCTCAAATGTCCTATGTATAAACATATCTGGTTTAATTCTGATTGAAACTTTAAAATAGATTTATTCTCACATGTTTCAATATATGACTGGATTTCTAAAAACTTACTTGGACTTGATAATGTCCTCTCTTTTGTGCAGAAAGAAAAACATTATTTCTTAAATTTTGCAGTGGTAAGTATGGAAACAATCTAGATGATGAGGAACAAGCTTTTACATGACCAGTAAATTCCAGATTGGCAATTGATTACTGAAATGGTCCAATCAAAATCAACATTATATTGGGCCTAATGTAACAACTTTAGAGGCTATCTCTCACTTGATTCTATTCCCTTCGACTGTGGAAATACTTGTAATAATTTAGGCCCTGTTCGAGGTAGAAATTCCTTGGGAGTTTTGTCAATTCTAATGTTATAAATAAAAGTTGAGGCATTATTCATAAAAAAAAAAAAATGGAGTCTAAATTTTCTTGAGTGAATCAATTCGTCGGTGTTCTCAATCGCCGGAGCCGTGACTTGTTTTATGTGGAAAATGTACAACATCTGAAATTGATTAAAAAAAAACATTTGGAGAATCAATCAGAATGTAAAGTGAAAGGATGGTCTGTTTCTGCCATTCCAACCTATTAAACAATTGAATAAAGATCAAAGGTGTCCTAACCCAGTGGGGCAGGCGCCTGGCGTGAGGTCGTGGGTTCGATACACTCTGCCTGCGTGCGGCAAGCTTTAATCTCCCTTTCTATGGCTATCTTCTCCTCGTCTGATGCAGATCTCTCTCCCTTATATGGGGCAACCGCCCAATCGGACTTCAAAAAAAACAATTGAATAAAGTTATCAAAAAAGAATTTCAACAAACCCTAAACCCATGAAAGTAATGATCTCCCTCATTCATCCCAACACTAAATGTCCTAAAAAACAAATAATAATAAAATAAAATCATTTAAAACTCATTCTCACCCCATTTGATCTGTTCCTTCAATCTCCTCTTTAGTTCCACTCAAATTATCACCTTTGATCGTTCATAAAAAATATAATCAATGTGTTGATCTGATCCAGTGGGATTAGAGTCCTTTTTGGATGCAATTATATTTAGATAAATATTTACCAAATCAAAGTAGTAGCAATGGCAAGTGGGTTTGGCCCACCTGCGACCCGCCCCGCCCCGCCCCGTTTAACTCGGCCCACTTTTGGACACGCCTAAACCTGTTATAACCCACGAGTTAAGTGGGTTTTACAAAGCAGGCGGGAGTGGGTCGTACATTTAAGAAAAATCGACCCACCCCTGCCCGCCCCGCAAAAACCCACAACCCGCCCCGCCTCACTCCCTGACCCGCTTAAACCCCGCCCCCATTTAAACCCATAGTACCCAACCCTGACCCAGCTAAACCCATATTACTGACCCCTATAAATACTCACTCAAATCCCCTCAAGCTCACACAAACCCACACTATCATTTTCTACTCTATTTTTTAAATAGAAAATATGGACAACATTCCTCCTAATCCCTTTACTAGTGCTAGGACTAAGACTAGGAGGACTTCCAAAGTTTGGCAAGTATGGGTATTTAATGAGGAAGTTCTCAAAGCTAAATGTACGATATGTGGGTATGAAATTCGTCACGAACATGGTTGGGGGACGGGAACAATGGTTAGACACGTAAAAAAATAAACACCCGAATTGTTATGTTTAAATTGTAATTTTTAAATTGTTATGTAAGTCTTATTTTGTTATAAGTAAAACCAGTGTGACTTTTATCTATATTTATTTTTACCAAAAAAAAAATTAAAAAAAAAAAACTCCCAACCCACTTAACCCACCAACCCGCCAAACTCGCCTAACTCGCCAAAACCCAACCGACCCCACCCAACCCACGAGTTAACCCAGTGACTCGGCCCACTTTTGACTGGGTTTTTCAAAGCGAGGCGAGGGGTGGGTTTGTCATTTTCATTTTTGGACCCAACCCGCCTCGCCCCGTTGACTGGTCAACCCCGCCCCGCCTCGCCCCGTCACTGTTCACCGACTCGCCTCGAACCCGCCGGGTTAACCCACTTGCCATTGCTACAAAGTAGTATTGAGATCCAAAAAAGGAAAAAAAAAAAGTTATTTCTTTTGAAAAAAACAGTACAAGAAAGTTGACAGAGCAAAAGCAAGACCGACTTCTTCTTTTCAGCTTTTATACTTGCTTTTGTTCTTCTATTGGTCCCCCAAATCGACATCTTCCCCCCGACTCTTCCAAGAACCCTCACTTCAGACAATTTATTGCCAAAATTACATATACATTAGCTCAGCATTTCTGGATTTTTAAAGTATTGGAATTTATTCCACTGTTGGGTTTTTATTGTGGAGTTTTGATCTCTGTTTGAATTTGGTATATCAAATTCCTTATTCTTTGTAATTGGCCATGTTTTTGTCAAAGTGAATAAAATTCTTATCTTGCTCTGTTTTGGTTTTTTTTTCTCCTTTTCAGGTAGTGAATTGCAGCGTTGACTGATTCTTGAATATTGAATTTCCATTTTGTTCTGATTCTTCAGGTGGGTTTTTATCTGTTAATCCAATTTCGAATTTATTGTTTTCCATTCTTGTTGTATGATTTTGACTTGATCTGACGGGAAATGGGTTGTTTCTAAACTCTATCTTTGGATACAGATTTGGAAAGAAAATTAAGAAGGAAGTGAATTTGGGAGACTGATAGAAATGGGTGGTAAAATATTGAAGATGGGAGTAAATATTAGGAAAATCACGATCTATTCAATCAGAAGATGTTATAGATCAGTTCGGAATCATCCATTCCTTGTGGGTTTTCTGTGTTTGTTAATATTACTGTACAGATCATCTCCTTTTGTGTTTTCTTTATTGGTGTCTGCTTCTCCTGTCCTTGTCTGTACTGCTGTTTTGCTTGGCACTCTATTAAGTTTTGGGCAACCAAATTTACCAGAAATTGAAAGAGAGGAAAAGATAAATCATGAAATTGCATCTTTGCGAACCGGGGTATCGGGAGATGATATTGTTATTAAACAGAATGAAAGTTATTCTATAGAGAGGGTCAGTCTTGAAAAAAGGGAAGCAGTAGAGCAGTTGAGTGAGGTATTAAATTCACTCACGAATAGGGCTAATGAGCTACAAAGGGGTGATAGTTTAGATTCCATTGCTCCATTAATTGTGGAAAAGTCCCGTGAAATGGAATTTGAGAACGAGGTAATTGAGGGTGGAGGGAGAGAGTTAGATGAATTGGGATCTCAGCTGGAGAATGATATGCATAATGTGAGAGTTGGTGTGAAGGAAGCCAAGATGGAAGATGAGGATCTTGAATTGGAGAATGATAAATCACCTGCAGAATCCTTTGATTCCGAAAGGGTGAATGTGGACTCACTAGATTCTCCTCCTGGCTCACCTTGGAAACATGTGGAGGTTGGAACAAGTGGAGGAAGAAGAAGAGAATGATGCTTATGATTCTGATTCAGGTTCTGGTTCTGGTAGGGCGGAGAGTTCCTCTCCGGATGCTTCAATGACTGATATTATCCCAATGCTTGATGAGCTTCATCCACTTTTGGATGAGGACAGTCATCTACCTGCTCCATTGTCACATGATGGCTCTGATGCTGCTTCAGAGTGTTCCGTCCAGTCCAGTGACAGCGGTAGTGAGTCAGATGATAATATCGAAAAGCATGAAGAGCTGGAAGTTGCAAATGAGGATAATGAAGATGCTGATAATGACGATGAAGCCCAAGAAAGTAAAGAGGTTCAGACAAAGTCAGCTATTACATGGACGGAAGAGGATCAAAAGAATCTGATGGACATGGGATGTTCAGAGCTTGAAAGGAACCAGCGGTTGGAAAGTCTGATAGCAAGAAGAAGATCAAGGAAAACTATGAGCCTGATGCCCGAAAGGGACTTGATCGATTTAGATAGTTTCGATCTGGCCTTCACTATTGCACCTATTTCAACAGCAATAAACAACCCATTTGACCTACCTCATGATTCCTATGATAACATGGGACTTCCTCCAATACCAGGCTCTGCTCCATCTATTATGTCACAAAGGCAGAACCCTTTTGATCTTCCTTATGACTCCAGTGAAGAGAAACCTGATCTTATGGGAGACAGTTTCCAGCAAGAGTTTAAGGCATTTCAACCAAAAGAGGCTTTCTTCCGGAGGCACGAAAGTTTCAATGTAGGACCATCATTCTTTGGGCCGGGCAGGCAAGATAGGCAAGAAAGCAGGTTTAGACCATATTTTCTTCCGGAAAGAGCAGATTCAGAAGGAACAGGATATTCTCCCTCATTCGAAAGACAGTATAGCGGACTCAGTGACTCCAAGGCAAGTTCTGTTCCTGAAACTGATTCAGTGGTTTCAGTGGCAGATACAGAGGACAAGAACCTCATGCAAGAAGATACATCTCACCTAGAAGAACTGTTAAATTCAGTTCCTGAAATTGATTTGAGGAGTCCGGCCAGGGAACTAGAAGATGAGAACCTTTCCGAAGAAGATGTTTCCGAGGAACCAGAGCCCGTGTTGAAGAATGAAGATAGGAATCCTAGTGAAGAAGATATTATTTCTCAGGAAACAGAGCTGATCTCCAATATAGAGGATGTTTCAGAGCATGTTGGACATGGAAGCCAGTCTTCTGAAGAAGCTGACTCCTCCTTGGATTTGGGTGAAGTTGATAAGATAGACAATCAGGCTCATTCTGAGAATCACCGTGAAGTAGAACAGATAGTGCTGAGGGAAAGTGGCCTTGACAATCTTGTGCAACGCGATCAGTATTACACTCATTCAAGTTCATCTTCTTTGTCAGAAGTTAATGAAAAGATCTTTTGTGAAAGAGATGCCGAAGTGTTTTCAGGCCTTGAGGAAAGAAACGATATTATCGAAGATGCTGGGATTTCAAGACAACATTCACTTGAGGGGTTGGATTTTTGTACTCCGACTGTATTGGCAGGTGAAACCTCACAGAAGGAGCCGGTCTATGACACGAGCCCTCCTGCAGGTAGGAAGAACATCTCATCAGCATCTTCTGTATCATCTAATGTGCACGTAGAATCTGAAATGGGCTTCCCTCCTGTAGTTATTAAAAGGACTATTTCTTTTGCTGAAAGAGAATCTGAATACAGTGGCCATGAAGAGAAAGTTTTTGATAGGGAGATATCAACCGATTCATCTCTGCTTCATCATTCGGATGAAAACCGATCTGAACCAATAGAAGCAGAGGCATCATTCGGCCATCATATTTTAGAACGTGATTCGTCACAGGCTGATGAAGTTGCTGGTATTACAAATGCACCTCCAGTGCCTGAATCCACTACCAGTCATGCTTCGGTTGACTCAACACTATCAATAGACACCGCTGTTGGAGAAGACGTCATCTATCAGCCTGATAGCCATGCTTATATGGAGAATCAGATCACCGGTTTAATCCATGAGGGTCAGCATCAGAGTGTTTCTTCTGAAGATCAAGATTTGGCCCAATCTGAGGAACAACCACGCAATGTATTTTCTGAGCAAGTTTTGCATCGTAATATGCCGTCCACTGAAGATATATATACAGTTGAACATTCAGTTGACAAGGAAGTTGCTTTTCAGCCTGATGATGGCCAAACGGCTCCATCAGGTTCGGATATGGATTTTGGAGCTAAACGTTCTGTTGAACCAGCTGAACTGCAATTTTCAGCTCATAATCAATTTACTGCTGGAGAAAGAGCTGTTTCTGGATTTGATGAAGAATTGGTTTTCTTAGACAAATCTATAGATGAAACATCTTCCAGGGATACTCATGAAGTGCAGGTACGTTGAATTTGATGGTGTTTCTTATTGCCCTTGCATTACTCAAGATTTTTAAACGGATTTGGAAAATAATTATCCCTGAAAGTTCCTGACATCTATTAAAAGTGCAAATATCTGTTAACATAATTAAGTGCCAAAAGAGAAACTGCCTAACTCAAAATGAGTTCTGGTTTAAATTTATGTATAATGTTTCCTAAGATATCAAGTGAAATATCAAAGCTTCAACTTGATTTGTCTTCCCACTCATAACTTTAATTGCGGTAGGTAATAAGCCTTAGTGATTTTTTATTAAATAAGTGTGTTTATGCTACTACTTCAAAATAGAATAAGCACAAAGAATGTGGTTGTCTTTGGGCCATGTACATTCTCTTGAAGATGAAAACGAGATCGTGGAATTAGTATCCTTATCTTTTGTGAAAGTTTTTAAACAATTAATGGGAGGTAATAAGGAGTCCTTGGATGTTTCAAAAAATGTTTTTGGTGCATCTTTGATCTCAATTCCTTGTATTCTAGCATCTTCTTTAGCATGTTACAAGTTCTCCTCTTATATTTTTCCATTACCGTTCCTGATTGTTTTGGCAGCGTTCCTTTGACAATTCTTCAGTTGATGTAATCAGTAATGATTATATGTGTATGTACATATATTTTTAATGCAATTCTATATAACATGTAAAACATGCTCATAAATACAGTGAAATGGCATTTGTATGGTTAATGACAGTAGGCCTTTTTAGCAGGCATTAGTCGTGGTTCACATGGAAATTAAATCCTTAAATTGCTTGTTAAATGATATCCTTGCCCTTTGTTCTTGACAACATATGCAACATTCGGATCTGGCGCTTATTTTCCTCTGACAAGACAGCTAAATAGTTCTCAATTCTTAGAAGTTCCCATTATCTTTTTCTGGATACTGATATTTCGGAAGTGCATTGACAAATCATTTGTGGAGAGAGTTTTTTGTTAATTTCAGAAATCAGACGTGCGAAAATCATATTAATGTATAACTTTAAAAGATTATGCTGGAATTTGGTGCGGAGAAATAGAAAACCTGGCATATAATGATAGGACCTTCTTCTATATTGCAACTCAATAATTGTGAACGGTTTCGGAAATTCAGTGAAGTGACAGCATTTCATTTCCTGTAATTATTCAGTATCTAAGTAGAAATCTTGAAATTTCAGCTTCAATTGTAGAAAGAATGAAGTTTTTTATTTTATTTTATTGGGGGTGGGGGGACAACTCCTTTATTTACACTTTACTTTCTAGCAAGGTCACATGCGATGTTAATAATATATAGATAAAATGAATTCTTGTCGTCCAAAAGGGTAAAAAGGGCTCATAATCCTTCTCAGGAATTATTTTTACCGGAGATCTTATGCTCTGCAAAACTTATGAATCTATCCCTGCATTCTGAAATGGTTTTTCTTTTTCTTATTATGAGTGAATTTCTTTTCCTGGCTAACAATTGCTCGGTAAATAAAACAAAGTTTACCATTCGTTTCACTCATGTTTCATGTGTCTGCTTAGTTTGGGAAAAGCATGCTTCCTTCCAAATTCTAGTGCTAATTTTTTTGAACTCTACAGGAGCAGTCAGTTGTCCAAGAGGGCATAGTTGCGGAAGCAAGTGCTAGAGACAACATAAATGTCTCAGAAGTTCAAGAGCTTGAGCAAGATTTCTCTTCGAGTACCTATTTTCCAACGAGTCCCGAGTCTATATCTGTTCTATCTGAGGCTTTTGAAAGCAGGGTAGCCGAAGGTAATTCAGACACAGAGAACAACATTATCGATGAACTCAACATTGCTGAGAGCCAAAACCTTTTAAATTATCAGAGTGATATGCAATTCACATACGAAGTTGAAGATGAGATTAGGGAAATTGATGAAGTACTGTTATCAGAATTAGATACAGTCGGTGATTTCAGTGTCAAAGAATATGATTCAGGGTTTGATTCATTTGAAAAACACATGACTTCTGGTGGAGAGAGCTCATCTGTGTTGCATATGATGAAACCTAGTGACGGTGCAATTGAAACATCGGGGACAAGTGATATTCAGCATGCCGATATATCTAGCGGGGATCTAATTCAGGGGGATATCCAGAGCTCTACTGATCTCAAATCAACAGAAATTGTAACATTGCCAGGTGAAAATGAAATTGAGCTTGAAAATCCCGGTGTAGTATCACACTCAGATCCAGACATCAACGTAGAAACGCCTGTGGTTGAAGCAAGATCGCTAGTAGATATCGAGTCCATGTTTAGGAAAGCCGAATCTTCATTAGTGAAAAGAGAAACAATTCTTGATGGAGGATCTGAGATGTCTCCTGAGGATCAAATCAGTGAAGCAACAAGTTTGGGGATGCCTGTCCTAGAAGCCCGAAATCTTGTAGACATGGATTCAGTTCTTAATGAGAAAGAAACCAATAAACCAGATATCACCGAGCCGTTCGAGGCTCAGGGGGTCCCTGAAGAAACCAATGCTATTGGTTCCTCATCCCAAGAACAGCATCTAGATTCAAGCCTTACAGAGCCGAAGATGGATCTACCAATTGTTGCACCAAAACCAGTGGCAGATGGCGATTTTGACCTTAACCAGCCGTATGAAGAAAGCAATAAAGATATGCTACCTGGTTCATTTGGTGAGAGTTTGAATGTGGTGAAACTGCCTCCTTCGGAGTTGCCTGTAATGGAGTCGAGAGTTCGGGAAGATGTTCATGTAGCTTCAGAAGGTCATCTAATCAAAGAGCCGGAAAGAAAACCAAGAGAAGCTGAAACAATGGAGGAAGGGACCTCAAGTCATGTGAAATTGAGTGCAGAAGAATTGGATGCTCCGAAGAATAGCCAGAGAGATGAAAATCCGGTTGCGGTGGTTGAAATGCCTGTTGTGCAATCTAGTACAAAAGAATCGCATGCTCAGAAAATAAGCGAAAGTCACAGAAGCATGGATGCCAAGATTGAAAAGCCCGATAAACCAAGATTGACTGCAAAAGAATTGCACGCTCAGGTAATAAACCAAGATGAAAATTCGAATGCTAAGGTTGAAAAGCCTGAAACTTCAACGACTGATATTGAAGGCATAAGGAGAAAATCTAACAAATCAAGCTCAAGTTCGAGTTCCAGCTCGGACACGAGCTCCAGTGACTCTGATAAAGAAGGATCACATTTGGGAGGAAAGAAAGAAAAATAAGCAATTTTCGATTTTGACTTTAATTTTTCTTTCATGTTGTTATGGTAGGGTATTCTTGTCATTGTTTGGTTAGCTTGAGTTGGTTGTGTTGCTTTGAGTGACTCTATGAGTGGATTTCATTTGGTTCCTTCAAGAATGAGTTTTTCTTTTGCAATTCTTGAAGCTTTGGTCAATCTTTCACATATTTTTGGTTTGAGCAGTTGACCCTTTGCATTGTATACTGGATTTTGGTTGTAAAAGTTTCCTAAAGAATAGTAATTCTAGAATTGATTTATATGCTTGTGTATTTTACTGGATTTTGATTGTAAAAGTTTCCTAAAGTATAGTAATTCTAGAATTGATTTATGTGCTTGTGTATCATACCTTTTGCTGCTTTTATGGAAAGGTCACTATGCTAAAATATTGAAATACCCCTTTAGGTAATGAACTAAGAAGGGTGAATTAGGTTCTTAAAAAAAAAATTAGCTTTTCCAAAACTTCTTTGTCTAAGTGATCGCCTTAAAGTGATTAAATTATGTAAAGGATGGAAAATGTGTAAGTAAAGCAATTGTATAAAACATGAAAAATGTGTAAGTTTTCTGTCTTAAGCAAATAGTTCATGTATACAAGTAAATAAGTTATAACAATTCATGAACAATAAAAGTAAAGCAGTAGGGATAGAGAAAACTAACACAATCATTTATAGTGGTTATTCGCAAAGAATCTACATCCACTACCTTAGGACAAACCCAAGGATTTCAACATCCACTAATGGATACCCTTCACAACAAATGAAAGGTGAGTTCTACATTTTACAATTGACCCAACAAATGAGGACTTGTGCTTCACAAAGAAGACTCCCCACTCACAAAGAGTGTTAAGCTCACTAAGAGAGCTAATCTCTCCAAAGAGATACTTTCCTCACAAAGAGGAATTTTTCTTCACTAAGAAGGCTCCCCTCACTAAGAGTGTTTTCTAGTTCTCAAAAGAACTAAGCTCACTATGAGCCAATCTCTCCAAAGAGATATTTGTCTCACAAAGAGGACTTTTGCTTCACTAAGAAGGTTGCACTCAATAAGAGTGTTTTCTAGTTCTCAAAAGAACTAAGCTCACTATGAGCCAATCTCTCCAAAGAGATACCTCTCACAAGAGGATTTATGCCTCACCAATGAGGACTTAGAAACACTCACAAAGAGCTTTTTGCTAGCACACAAAGAATTAGTTCCCACGAAGAGAAAACTTGGGTAACTAGTCTATTTCTAAGGAAACGTTACAATTTAGCTCACTATAAAGAATTCCCTATTGGAATAGATTTACAATTGAAAACTAATCACTCTTTGAGAATAGAAAGGATAGATGAAGTTTTAGCTCAACTCAAAATTATATATATATATATATATATATATATATATATATATATATATATATATATATTGAAAGAATGATTTGAAGATTAAAGTTCAAAATGTGTTTGCTTGTGTGTAAAGCTTATGCCCTCTTATGGCTTAATTAGTTATGAAAATTCATCTTTAGAAGCTTTAAATAGGGCAAAAATACACAAGCAAAGTTGGTCACAACGGCTATAATTTTATGTCTTATTTGACAAGCTTCGGTCGACCGGACCATGAGGTAGGTTGTCCGAAGTGTCTCCGAAGTAAAGATTAATAGCCTCTGTTATCATCTCGGTTGACCGAAGTAAGTGGTCCTGTCTTTCAAAGTGAATTTTGGTCGACCTACCTAAAGTTAGGTCATCCGAGAGAATATAGTCGTTGGAGATTTGGAACATACAAAATCTGACTAAGAACAAAACAACACTGTTGTCGGTCGACCGAACTTCAACGGGTTTTCCGAGGCTAGGCCTAGGTCGATTGGAATGAAGTCCTTAAGTGATTTTTCCACTTAGTCAAGTTTCCAATGTTCTCAAACTTATGCCTAAGTGTTTTGTAAAGATATAAAAGACATTTTAAAGAACTTAGACATTGATCAACACTTATCTAAGTTTTCAAAAACCTTTTCAAAGAATTGAACAATGTAAAATATGAGGTTTTGAAAACATGCATGGTTGAACTTTAACATTCTATATCCTAGTACTCTCAAAGGAATATTAGTCACAAGCATAATACATATGAAACCTAGACTAATCATCTTAGAGGTCTTGAAGTCTCGTAGATGAAATCTTCTAGGAGCTTTGACTTGAAGACTTTCATCAACATCTTCTTGGAGTTTTGAAGTCCTATAACAATCCTGAGTTGTAGTATATTGGAGTTTACACTTCTTTTTGTTAAGGAGAATACTACTTGATTCTTCACTAGGATTTAGTAGCTCTTAACTTGTTGATCTTTCTTCTTCATGACTTTGCAAGTACTTCCATACAGTGGCGGAGTCAGGAATTATTCTTTGGGGGGGCCAAAATAAATTCATAAAAGCATATAAATATTGGCGGAGCCAAAAAATTTTTTTTGATGAAATCTTATAGATTAGAGTTATACACATTTTGTTCACCCTTTTCACTCTACTAGGGGCACAATTAACATTGACAAAATAAATTCATAAAAGCATATAAACATTGGCGAAGCCAAAACTTTTTTTTTGATAAATCTTATAGACTAGAGTTATACACATTTTGTTCACCATTTTCACTCTACTGATCAGTGAAAAAGGTCTGAGAGAGAAAAAGGTCACGTATATAATTGTTTGGCTAATAAAATGTCCGATCTTTTTTTAAAAAAAATCTATCTTATTCAGATCGTTGGATATATATATATATATATATATATATATATATATATATATATATATATATATATATATATATATATATCTAGTATATAAAAAAATTAAAAATTATTGGGGGGGCCATTTAAAAAAAATAGCTCTATTATTCTAAACCGTTAAATATATATACCTAGTATATAAAAAAATTGAAAATTCTTGGGGGGCCCTTGCCCCTTGTAAGCTCCGCCACTGCTTCTATAGCACGTGGATTGAGTTCATGCTTATGCTATCGAGTCTTGCAAAGTGTAGCTTCCTTATGTGTAGGATGATGGTTTTGATGTACACAAGAAGCTAACTTACTATTTTCATCAAAGTTGGTGTGAGGGTTAAGGATTCTATCATTAAGAACATGCTCACACAAATATTAGAACTATCAATGGTTTGTTATCATCAAAATAAGATTGATCACATTTGCCCTTATGACTAACAACGATTACAGCATATGAATTTTTCTGATCACATTTCCTTTTGTTTTGTATATACCATTACATGCATATTCAGAGAGATTATGATTTGAAAAAAAATTATTTTAGAAAACTATTATTTGCTGATATCTTTTATGGGTTAATTAGAGTTTACTATGCATAGGTTTCGAGAGAGAAAACATGTTCCCAAAATTTAAAAGTTACCTTAGGAGTCCCTTCCGTTAGATTTCTTATGATCATGTTACTACCGCGCAAGCTCAACCAGATCCACCATCTCCAGGGACGAAGATAGTGGGCGGGGGAGGCAGTCGTCCCCCGAGATATTTAAAAATACTATTAGGTATAGTAAATTTTATATGTATTTCGACATACTGTTGCAGTTCCCCCTCCCCCTCCCACCCAACGCCAAATTCCTGACTTCGTCACTGACCATCTCCATTCTATGTTGGATACTGTAGTTAGAGCTATAATCGAGCTCACTCCTCTGTTTCGAACTCAACTTAATTACTGTATTCGAACAATGTTCGAGTTTGTTTGTTTATAATTTGAACTTAACATTACATTTAAGGTCGTTGATTTGAGTGTTCGAAATGTTCGCAAATGATTCGAGCTCGACTCGTTTAATTTTGAAAATTCTATTCAAACGGCTTGTTTATGCTGGTTGAGCTCGCAATACGTACCAAAATGTGTGGAGCAACGAACGCACAAGAGAAAAATAGACAGTGGGTTTTTTGAAATTTCAGATAAAATTTCAAGATTTGATCCAAAAGAAAGGACAAAATGTAAAAATAAGGAAAATAGGAATTAGATGGAATACTCTTGAAGCAGAGGAAGACTAATGCTAGTAAAGGTAGGTTTTTAGTCCTGCTGGTTTTGGGGCCAATTCGGATAGCAAGTAAAGCCGAGCGGCGGTCCGACCGGTCCGGGCTGAATTTTAAAACCATGCATATGATACCTTAAAATAAATTATTTTGGACTTTAATGGTCAAGGGCAGTTCATCTGGGACCAAATTGGCGAATTTGGCGTAGCCTAGTCAAATTGTATTTTCAAGGGGAATAAAATCTTCTCCAATACGATGCTCTCCATTAGTCCAATACGCACTTAATATTTCGCCAAGAGTTAGTGTCACGTATTACACTTTTTTTCTCTTGGATTTTCAATTTTTTTTAGGTTATATATGTTTTAAGAATATATATATATATATATATATATATATATATATATATATATATATATAGGGATAGCAATGGAGTGAGTGTAAGCATCATCAATTAGGGCCCAATTGAATCTAAAAATGAAAGTCCAGGCCCAGACCCATGAGTCTTATAATTTGGGCCTTAGTTAAATCTGAGTCTCTGTTGGATCTGGGGGCAGGTCTGGTCTGGGTCTAGGTTGGGTAAAAAACAAATTATTTAAACATCCTCTTGCAATTTTTTTAAAGCATAAACGTATGCAAAAATAAATAGTAAACTATGAACTAAACTACCAAAAAAAAAACTAAGTTAACAATAAAATTCACTGAAGAAACATAATACCATCGAAACTCATAATTCCATTTTTGTCGAAATCGGATGATCTTCAACATAATAATTAAAAAAAAATCAAAAGATAATTTTTTTTAAACATCAAAGATAAGCATTTTTCCATTCTCTTCCTAATATCATGAATATTACAACAATGGACATGATTATAAAAATGAAATCAAATATTATGGGACCCTATAAGCAGAATTTTTTATGTAGAAAAAGTACAATTTTTATAACAAATTTTGAAGTAATTGAAGAATTACAAGAACATGAGAAATTGAAATTTTGAAGTAATTAACTTTGTAATGCAAAGTAAGTAATAGAGGCCCAATTGGAAGTTTTAATGTTGGCGGGCCTGTATTGGGACAAAACCTATTGGGAGCTTTGGGTCTTGTGAGTCTATTGGGTCTCTAATTAATTTTGGATCCAATAGACTCACTAAACTTGAGTATAGAAAGAGGGGGATTGCATTAGTATGGCATAGGTTTAGGAGAATGATCATGACATGACAGACAAAAGTTTGGGAGGAACATTTTTCTCTAGAACGGAAGTCCCATTTCCGTCTTGGCTGACGTGGCACTCTCCCTGACGCGCCTTGCCACGTCAGCCAAGACGGAAGTCCCACCCAGGACTTCCGTTCTCAACTGGCCGAAAAAAAATCCTACAAACCCTAATTTGATCCGTGACCTGAGGACGGAATTGCCACTTCCGTCTTCAAATTACAGGTTTTTTGCAGTGTCTAATCTTTTCTCACATTTTCTTTTTTGACCATGCATTATTGAATGTAAATATCTGAACGGTTTTGGTATTTTCGTTCACATTTCTGACTGATTTTTAGATACTTGTCCATCCAAAATTCAAATTTTAAAATTTTGAATTTCCAATTACATCTATAAATAACCTCTCAACCTCTCCACAATCTACAACATTCTCAACTCTCAAACCTAAAATTTCCTCATCCTCAACGCATTTATTTCCATAAAAAACCCTATCTTCCCTAATATAATTTGATAATGAATAGCGAAATGGATCCCGCCCTGGAAGAGTATTTCAGATACCGATTTAGAATTGTGGTCGAAAATCAAACCGATGGAAAAATGGTGGTATTTTATTTTGTAATGTGTAAGTTTTTCTTGTATGAAATGTGTTTATCTATCTAAGTAATTATTTTTTTGTAGCGTCTTCCATCAAAGTACACAAATTGGTTGGAGCAAACTGGTCTTGGGTTAGCAAGTTCTGTCTATCTGAAGGACGACTTTGGGAATCAATAGTGCGTTTATGTAACCAAAATAGATGATACGTACTACCTAGACGGAGGATTTCAATAATTTTTGCATGACAACAATCTTCGTCCCACAGATAAAGTTCATTTTATACCCTCTCCAATGAATGTACTAGATATTTCTATTAAGGGAGGGCCCGGGATAGGTTACCTGAAGGGCGAATTATTGTATCCCTTAGACGGGGCATTTTTCCGGCAGAGTTTTCGAATAGACATTGACAAAACCTATTCAGCACTTTCCAAACCGGTACGTTTTTTAATATTAAAATTTTAGTAATAAATTTGTTCCTTTTACAAGTATGGGTTGTAATGTTGTTTCCCGTGTACAGTGGATATGTAGAAAGTACATGCAATGGCGTGTTAGAATGCATCTTGGAATCCCCGAAGTACTACACATGCGCAATTTTCACGGGAACAAATTGACATTCCAAGTGGCTAGAGACGAGGCGGAGACGATTACTATTTTTTGGGGTGGGATGAGTTTGTTGTGTTTTCAAGATTACACCCCGGTGACCATGTACAAATTCATCCAGCCCCTTACGATATCCTTGATTATAGGGACGGGAATGAAGATTTTGCCAATTTATTACGTCAACTTTATTAATAAGTCATTGTAATGTTTGCAATTTTTGGATATTGAATGAAAAAAATTAAACACATTTAAAACAACTTTATATGATTGCTAACAAAATTGATAATTTATACATTCTAAACTATTACAAATTAGTAAAATTGAAATACAATTAATGTGGAGGAGGTGCTTGGTCAAGATTTGCTAACATGGGGCAAGTCTTCCGGTTGTGACCGACTTTCTTACAGTGGCCGCACTTCTTTTCCCTTTGAGTTCCCATGTTCTCTGTGTCCATATGCATTTGAAATAAGGGAATGTTTTCCCCAAATTCTCACTTTCGTACCAGTGGAGGCTCAACCTCAACTTAAAAAAATAGTGATTTTTTAACAAAAATCCCAAATAGAATCTTGAAAAAAAATGATGTAGAATTGTAAAATTAAATATTTAATGTCTGTAAAATTAAACAAAATAATCTAAATTGATACTAATTTGCTCTCTAAATGATACTAGTTTGGAGACACCGCTCATTTGTTGCCCAACAACATAATATAGATCACTTTGCAAGACATGTGACATCTTCCCAAGAACCAAAGATTGAGGAGTCGAAAAACTTGTTGGTCTATTTGGTTACTTCTTATTTTTTGACTTGTACTCATTAAACAAATTAATGCAAGACCTCTTTAACTTTCTCAATCCTATTAGGAGACTCAACATTACCAAATATTTTAATAGGAGGAGTCCCAGAAAAAATTTGATTCACGCGATCTTATCCAAATTAGACGACTATTTCATTTTTTAGGTATTTTATGCTCTTTCTATGCAGTATTTTAGACGGGTCATACGAGGCGGGGATATTATTTCACACGCCTCCAGCCCCGCCCCCGCTAGCGGGGCCATACTCATTAAACAAATTAATGCAAGACCTCTTTAACTTTCTCAATCCTATTAGGAGACTCAACATTACCAAATATTTTAATAGGAGGAGTCCCAGAAAAAATTTGATTCACGCGATCTTATCCAAATTAGACGACTATTTCATTTTTTTAGGTATTTTATGCTCTTTCTATGCGGTATTTTAGGCCAGGGTCATACGAGGCGGGGATATTATTTCACACGCCTCCCGGCCCGCCCCGCTAGCGAGGTCAAATTCATCCCCTAACCTCATCCCCACCCCTAACTTAAAGCGGGGAATTCTCTGTCCAATCAGGTTAGGTCGGTCCAAATCTTCAATTCACCCACCCCCACATATATATATATATATATATATATATATATATATATAAACACTTGCCATAATTTTAGGTGTGTAATGGATAATAGAAAGAATGTTTGAATTTGTTACCCAAGAAATAAACCTTTTATTTCAATCGGCCCACATAAAACTATAAGCTTCATCTTGTAGTTGGATGTCAGAACACTTTTTTCTAGTACATGTGAAATGACCCACTTTACTCTAGCATAAAATCAACCCCCACTAAAATGAAAGTTAAGTAAGAAATAACATGTGCATTGTATGTTATTGTACAATGCACATGTTCTAGGGGGATTGCCTTGGCATGGCCCAACTTTTCTCTAATGGTCATGATATGACACTCAAAATTTGGGGAGAAGCATTTGTGTCCCACTTCCGTCCTGGCCCTGACGTGGCTGATTTCCCGACGCGCCTTGCCACGTCAGCCAGGACGGAAGTGGGACTTCCGTACCGGCACTTCCGTCCTCAACTGGCCGAAAAAAAACCTACAAACCCTAATTTGGTCCATGACCTGAGGAAGGAATTGCCACTTCCGTCCTCAAATTGCAGGCTTTTTGCAGTGTCTAGTCTTTTCTCACTTTTGCTTTTTTGACCATTCATTATTGAACGGAAATATTTGAACGGTTTTGGCACTTTCGTTCACATTTCTGACCAATTTTCAGAGACTTGTCCAATTCAAAAATTCCAAATTTTAATTTTTGAATTTCCCATTACATCTATAAATAACCCCTCAAAACCTCTCCACAATCTAAAACATTCTCAACTCTCAAACCCATAAAAACCCTATCCTCTTCACAATTCATTTTTTCCAAATTTATTTCCACAAAAACCCTATCTTTCCTAATGGCCAACTTTCCAGAATTTATTCAAAAAGAAATGCGTAACAAATTCAGGGATGTTGATTTTACCAGTGAATGGCCTGCAGAATACGAGCAGGTATTAATAGAAATTTGTTACGATTTTAGTACACTGGGTTACCCTGGTGAAAAACGTTGGTCCAATTGGTACAACGAAATTGTCTACGGAATGAACTCCGTTACCGGCGGACAATTCACAATAGCGATGATCGACGCAGGTGTAGCAAAATTGCGTAGGCGTTTTTGAGATTTTGAAGCACTTAATCGCAAACCATGGTTCAAGTATGACGGTAGAACCAACATTGTTGATTTGGACGGTGCTGAGGCCCAGTGGGAGAAATACGTTGCGGTAAGTTGCATGTAATTACAGCACACTGTGTTAATTCAATGTTTTCATAACTTACATGTTTGGTTTATATAACTCTGCATTAGGTTAAGGGCTAAGTGGTACAGAAGGAAAGGTGAATTTTTCTTTATCCTTCTCTGCCATATTTTTGGGTACGAAGGAAGAGGATTTGTGGACGAAGCCGGTCAGTGTTCAAGATCACCGGAAGAGATAACTGCGGAGGCTCCCAACTACCCGATGTCGGATGCATCGTGCAGCAACACTTCCTCATGGAAAACGATTGAACATAAATTTCGAAAGAATTAGGGTTTGAATAATCGGGAGTTTGAATATTTATATGTTCAATGTAATTTTGTTTCTATGAATCGAATGTAATTCTTAGTTTTATGATATTTGAAAGTTCCGAAACGAGTAATATTAAAAAAAAAACCTATAACACACTAAAAATAATAATAATAATGTGCACATCCAGGGAAAAAAATTCGGCCTGGACTTCCGTCCTCAAGGGGCCGAAATGTTTTCCCAAGCAGACAATTGTGGCCTTATTTTTTAGGGATAGAAAATCCTATCCATTCACTACCAAAATCTCTATAAAATCCAATAACCTCCCTCCATATTTCTTACCTCAAACAACATCCTCCAATCAATTTGTTCCTAGCAAACCCAACTTTCCTCAAGTTCATATTTTGTGTTAAAAATATGGCACTTGAATGTCCGATGAGGTTGTATTTACATTTCGACCACAATGTAGTGTACGAAAATGGTGGTTATCCCCGTTTTGCAGTGCCAAGCGAAAGAAGTATGGAAGTTATACAAAAACTTTCATTCCGACAACTTTGCCACAAAATATGTCGGCGCAAAGGAGTCGATCTTTCTAGTGTCACTGTTCGGCTAATAATGATTCGTCCATTCTTCATGACGACGTACAACATGGTGATGTACGATGTTGTACACCTTAATGACGAAGAAGATTTAGAGAATTTGTGGGGAATCCAAACGGATTTCAAACTACAATGGATTTATGTTGGTGCTCTGTTAGAACCTGTGCAGAGACATGTAGATAGCTTTGTAATCCCGACAACAGAATTTTCGCCACAAACACAATTTGTTCCGGAACCATATTTTTCAGAGTCAAATCTCATACTAATTATGCCCCCACAGTCTAGTTACGAACCTTGTACAGATAATACGGTCATGGATTCCTTGGGTCCAATATCAGACATTGACAGTGTTCCGGAAACGGAAGACGACTTCGCAGACGATAGTGCTGGAGAACACGAGGACGACGGGGTCGAGGAAGATGCAGAGGCGGTAGCGGAAGATGCCATCCCTGAAATCCAACAACAAACCGCTGGACCAAGTAATGAATAGACTGTCCAAGAGCCTGAACCAACTCCATCTGCCTCCGCCCCAGCAATTCCATAATGGAATATGCCATCATACGGTAACTATGCTAATTTTGCCTGTTGGAATGATATGGGTTCCATGGAACCTGTCCCTGGACTGACATACGGGGGAGAAACAATTAAAATATGGAATCCCAATTTTCCCGAAATATGTTTGGGGATGCAGTTCAAGGATAAACATGAGGCAATATTGGCAGTTAATGTGTGGCATGACAAGGTGGCCTTGAGGGAATGGAAAAGAGAGAGGAGCAACAGACAATGGTTCAGCGGGGTGTGTAGAAACTCAACCGAAAAAAGCCGATGCAGTTGGTACATTCGCGTTAACCAAAGCAAGGTGGATGGAATGTGGAAGGTTACCAAGCTTAACCATGCCCACTACTACTTGATGGACCAGAACAAAAAACGCAACATGTCCTCCATATACATCGAGGTAAAAATTTTACACCTTGTACAGGCTGATCCTGAAATTTCTGTTAAATTGATTAGGGCTGCTTGTGAAAATAATATGAGTTTGACTTGTACCTATAGAAAAGCTTGGTATGCCCATCGAAATGCTATAGAAACACTTTTTGGTACTTGGAAATCAACTTTCCAAGTACTGCCACAGTATATGCGGGCACTAAATGATTCTAACCCGGGTGCTATAGTCAAATTTCTTTACCACCCACGAGAAACTGTTAATGGCCCTAAGGTGTTCAGGCCATTGTTCTGGACTTTTAAACCGTTAGTTGACTGTTACAAGTGGTGCCGGCCTATAATTTCAATTGATGGCACACACCTTAGGGGGAATATAAAGGGGCACTCTTGGTTGCAAGCACTCTGGATGCTAACAATCAAATTTTACCCCTTGTTTTTGCGTTAGTCGAATCAGAGGCAACTTCCACTTGGTCATGGTTCCTTAAGAACTTAAGGGAACATGTTGTGAAAGCCTTAAAGGTTTTCTTATTAGCGATCGTCATGCCGGCATTCTTAGTGCCATGGCTACCGTCCCCGGATGGCAACCCCCAATGGAAATGCACCGATACTGCCTTAGGCATTACAAGTCCAATTTCCACACTCATGCAAAAAACAAAGAATTGAAAGATTATGTGTGGATTGCTGCAACACAAAAGAAAAAAAGTAAGTGCGATTTTTATCTTGAGCGTATTAAACAAAAAGATGAGGATGCATTTAACTGGCTGATGCAGCAAACCAAAGAGTTGTGGACTTTGGCATACGACGGGGGAATGGGTTTCGGTTGCATGACGACAAACATGTCTGAGGCGCTTAACAACGTTCTGAAGCAGTCTAGAGCGCTGCCTTTGAAAGCTCTTGTGGAGATGATTTTTTTCAAGCTCTTGTGGAGATGATTTTTTTCAAGCTCATACATTATTTTGACACACATCGGGAAGACGCTAATAGTTGTCAAACGTCTTTCCCTAAGAGGATATGGGAGCAGTACTTCGTGTGGAGATGATTTTTTTCAAGCTCATACATTATTTTGACACACATCGGGAAGACGCTAATAGTTGTCAAACGCCTTTCCCTAAGAGGATATGGGAGCAGTACTTCGCGTACGAAGAAAAAGCAACAAGTATGACTGTGCAACGACACCACAAAGACCAAGGTATCTATAGGGTCATGTCCCGACATAGAGGACCTGGCGAAGGTGGAAAAATATACACGGTGAACTTATCGGCTTGTGCGTGTAACTGTGATAAGTGGTCTACTTATTCAACTCCATGCTCCTATGTCATTGCTGTGTCCAAATCGATCATGGCAGATGCTTCTAAATATATCCACCCTGTCTATTCTCTCGATCATTATAGGAATACGTACAAGTCCATTTTATATCCTGTACTTGATCCCGTTCATTGGAGACCTCCTCATTTTGATATGACACATCACCCTCATAATATGAAAGGTACGCAGGTAGGTCGACCTCAAAGGCAGAGATTTCAAATGCCGATGGACACAGAGAACACGGGCACTCAAAGAGAAAAGAAGTGCGGCCACAGTAAGCTAGTCGGTCACAACCGGAAGACTTGCTCCATGTTAGCACATATTCAATAAGCACCTCCTCCACAGTAATTGTATTTCAATTTTACTAAATTGTAATAGTTTAGAATGTATAAATTAACATTTTGGATAGCAATCGTATAAAGTTGTTTTAAATGTGTTCAATTTTTTTCATTCAATATCCGAAAATTGCTGAGATTACAATTACCTGTTATTAAAGTCGACGTAATAAATTAGCAAAATCATCATTCCTGGGCCTATAATCAAGAATATCGTAAGGGGCTGGATGAATTTGTACATGGTCACCGGGGGGTAATCTTGAAAACACAAGAAACTCATCCCACCCCAAAAAATAGTAATCGCCTCCGCCTTCGTCTCTAGTCACTTGGAGTGTCAATTTGTTCCCGTGAAGATTGCGCATGTGTAGTACTTCGGGGATTCCAAGCCGCATTCTAACACGCCATTGCATGTACTTTCTACATATCCACTGTATACAGGAAACAACATTACAACACATAATTGTAAAATGAACGAATTTATTACTAAATTTTAAATATTACTAAACGTACCGGTTTGGAAAGTGCAAAATAGGTTTTATCAATGTCTATTCGAAAATTCTGCCGGAAAAATGCTCCGTCTGAGGGATACGATAATTCGCCCTTCAGGTAACCTATCTCGGGCCCTCCCTTGACATAAATATCTAATACATTCATTGGAGAGGGTATAAAATGAACATTATCTGTGGGACGAAGATTGTTGTCACGCAAAAATTGTTGCAATCCTCCGTCTAGGTAGTACGTATCATCTATTTTGGTTACATAAACGCATCATTGATTCCCAAAGTCGTCTTTCAGATAGACAGAACTTGCTAACCCGAGACCAGTTTGCTCCAACCATTTGTGTACTTTGATGGAAGACGCTACAAAAAAATAATGAGTTAGATAGCTAAACACATTTCATACAAGAAAAACTTACACAGTACAAAATAAAATACTACCATTTTTCCATCGGTTTGATTTCCGACCGCAATTCTAAATTGGTGTCTGAAATACTCTTCCAGGGCGGGATCCATTTCGCTATTCATTTTGAAATAATATTAAGGAAGATAGGGTTTTTGTAGAAATAAATTTGGGAAAAAAGTAATTGTGAAGAGGATAGGGTTTTTTTTTATGGGTTTGAGAGTTGAGAATGTTGTAGATTGTGGAGAGGTTTTGAGGGGTCATTTATAGATGTAATGGGAAATTCAAAAATTAATTTTTTGAAATTTTGAATTTGACAAGTCTCTGAAAATCGGTCAGAAATGTGAACGAATGTGCCAAAACCGTTCAATAATGCATGTTCAAAAAAGAAAAGGTGAGAAAAGACTAAACACTGCAAAAAGGCTGCAATTTGAGGACGGAAGTGGCAATTCCGTCCTCAGGTCACGGGCCAAATTAGGGTTTGTAGGGTTTTTTTTTCTGCCAGTTCCGTCCTTAACTGGCCGAAAAAATGTGCCAAAAACACCTACTTTTTTTTAGCAGCCTGCAGTTGTTGTAGTTTTTTTTTCTTTCATTTTTTGGTATTCAAACAACAAATAAATATCCCTTAACACATTTTGTATTAATATAAAACTAACAACGAAATAATCGAAAAAACATTTTATAATGAAAAATTGTTAAATATTTCGTAACAACAATTAATAAATGTAAACAAATTAACTTAAAGGCTATCTACAGCCCCGAAGGTGTATAGCGATCGGGGCTTCTCGGGTCTTGTCGCAGATAGTAAATGCGGCCATCTCTCGCTTGCACCGCGCTACCCAGATTAGTTGCGATGACTTCCGCCCCTTCGGGGTCGATAAATATCGGCTCCTCGGGGTAAAACGGCAACGGCAACGGAGTCTGATGCTGCGTCTGAGGGATGTGGAGGCTAAACGAGGGCGACCCACCAGAAAAAAAGCCCGACTGTGCCCATGTAGAGGGCCCTGCACCCCGATGCCCCTCGGTCTGAATACCCGGGGGAATAAGTACCCATGCTCGGATATTGGTATTCAAAATGGGTGGGTATCTCGGCTGGGCTGGGGAACTGACTTTGGGCCGGAGACTGAGTGGGAACTTCCTCGGGTTGAGCCGGGTCCTTTGCCCCGCCACGCTGCCGAAGACGCCTCGCTGCCAACTCCTCCTGGGTGGCCTGCCGGTTCCTCCGAGTGACTTGCCTCCCAATCTGAGATCTTCCCGGGACGGGCTCCCTCGGCTGTGTAACCGGTTAATAACAGCAGTTTCTGCTACATCCGCTGCACGAGATCGGCACGAAACACTCTTCCCAGCTGCCACAAATGCATCATTTATTGTCTTAGCATCCCAGGAGACGAGAGTCTTGTACTGACTGTTGGCTCGGGAGGCAGGCTTCTAGAATTCTTCAAGCATAACTTGGTTCGATTCCTCCTGCGATGTACATATTCATATTAGTATACTTTAAATAAAAATAAAAATGTTAACAACGGAAATAATGAAACTTACAAAAATCGCCTCGGACGTAGTGATGGGTTGAATGCCCCTCGGGAGTGGACCGGGATCCCCATTATAGGGATTGGTCAGAAGGTGGACGGTAATGCGATTGTACCACTCCATGTACTCAGGGGTAGGTACAATAACATTACCGGGAACGGGAGCGGCGTCCGCCAGTGCATCCTCACGCGCTTCCCACATAGCTATGTAGGTGGCGTGTTGGGTTTCCCAATTCCTTGCCGGGCCCGCTTTGAACGAGTGAAGGTCCACACCCTATTTAGTTCCCTCTGCCACCGCCGGGATCGGTATCCCCTGCTGGAACCCGAATTGCCTGGCAAACCTGTCAGGCATGTGGTACTCAACCATCTCGAAGCATACGAGAGGCGTATGTGCCCGACAGGTCGCCTAGAAGCCTTCATCCCTGGCTACCATCTCGGCAAATACCCAATCAGGGTATGGCCTCCACATAAACTGCATAAATAAATTGGACTTAGTGTAAAACAGATGATATAATTTCAACATAAAATACGAAATGATCGAAATATACTAACCCCTTGGGCGCCTGTCAGCATATCCAGCTGATCTCGAAACACCGACAACTGCGATTTGGGCGCGTATTCCACCGCGACCCATAAGCTCTCCTGTCATCGGGAATATCATGTAGAATGGGCCCCCGATTCACGGGCCGGAGACATGATATTCGCTCCCACGTCCACAACTGGTACAGAAAAAACATGAAATAGTCAGCAAATAATAAAAATACATACTAGCAATAAAAATGTATAAATTTGTAAACAAACCTGAATTAATAGGCAGCAACCAGCTATGTCCTTCGAGACGGCCTGTGCAGAGGTGCACATCTGGCGGTACAGATGTGCAAGGACACCGCTAGCCCATGAATGCTTGTCCTCAGCTAGGATTCCGTCGCTGATTAGTAGGAGATACCGCATGTTCCCCCGCGACCCGGATTTGTTTGGAAAGAGGAAAGTGGACATCAGGAGGAAAATCAGAGCCCTGGCCCGCTGGTCTACCACCACGTCAGTAGCATCATCGCCTAGGGCCTCACTGATGTGGGCATACACCTCTACGAGCGCGAGGGTATTACCCCTAATAGACTCGGGTGGGGGTCGGAATCCTAGGCTCTCGTGCACGCGCTCAATCCACTGAGTTTTGCTGAGGTTAAAGTCCTCAGGCCAACTCACCACGTGGCCCTGGGTGGGCAGTCCTAGAAGGCATCCTACGTCCTCTAGGGTAATACTAATTTCACCACACCGGAGGTGAAATGAATGGGTCTCTGGGCGCCACCGCTCTACTAATGCGGTGACCAAAGCGTGGTCTATCTTTATTTTGCCTATCCTACAGCAACCCCCGAAACCTAGGTGGTCGATAAGCTGAATCACTCTTTGATTGGTCTCGTTTTGGTAGGCATAAAAAAAATTGCCGTCGGAACTAATAATTTTCAAACTACGATTAAGTTCTACATCCCCGCCCCATATTCTAAGAGCTCTATGCGATGCGTGTTTGTTTAAAACACTAGCATCATAAGGACCGGGCAGAAGATGTGCATGAACAGACATCTATACAAAAAAACAATAACATACAATTAATTAGAAACTACACATGCTATATCACCAAATTTAAAATTCCCCCAAGTAAAAAGTTACAAATTAACAATTCACAAAAATCATCAATTCACAAAATTATTCAATTCTCAAAAACCCCCCATTCATAAAATCCCCCAATTTGATAATTGCCCAAAATTGATAAATGCCCTAATTTTGTAATTGTCCTAAATTCACATCAAACAAAAATTCACATGTATACAACTTCAAATAGGGAACAAATCACTCTAAATAACCAAAATCTCAACATGTGAAAGTTCAATCGAAAACATATATGTTAATTTGCTCAAAAAAAATTCAAAACATCAAAATTTAGGTTTTATACCTTTTAGTTTAAGAGATGAGAGAGAAAGGTGTATTTGGTTGGCGAAGGCGGTGGCGGCAGCGGTAGTCGGAGGTGGGGGTGGTCGGATTGGGGATGTGGTTTTTTTTTCCCCCTTTGAGAGTATGGGAATCCCGATTTGACGGAGAAGGAGAAGAGTGTTTTTTTTAGTCTGGGATCCGTCCTGGGACTGGGACGGAAGTTCCACGTCAGCCAGGACTTCTGTCCTGGCTGACGTGGCAAGGCGCGTCGGGGAAACTGTCACGTTAGTCAGGACGGAATTCCGTCCTGGACACAAATGTTTCTGCCTAAATTTTGAGAGCCATGTCATGACCATTAGGGAAAGTTGGGCCATGCCAAGGCAATCCCCATGTTCTAAGAGTAAGTTTCCCATGCATGTCATGTCCTACCTAAAATAGAAATTAAAGACCATCAAAATTTATCTGACAAAACTCTCCGTCAGATACGTAAACGTTAACGTTGAACTATTTTCATCACTCACTGAGCAAAAGAAAAAATCAAAATAGAATTTGAAACCTACTACTTTTATCTCCCTCTGATGTAGAAGTGAGCACCGAATTCGAATTCACCAATTCGGATGTTTGAATTTGGTTTTTCAGATTTTTTTACCCAAAAAAGCAACCTAACTCGGATTCGAATTCAGAATTAACAAATTATAATTGACCAATTGGCGAATTTGGAATTCGATTTTTGCCGAATTTATCTATTTCACAAGAAACTTAATTGAATATCAAGACAAATTCAAAATAAAATCAAACAATAAATTCGTCATTATTTGATTCAACCATATTTACACGGAAAATTAATAGAAAAATCGCCAAAATGACAATTTTTTTTGTCTATTTACTTTATATATTTACTATATAATAAAATTAAAAAATTATTAAAAATTAATTCGAATTCGGTTAATAGCCCAACTGATTTCGTAACATTTCCGACCGAAATAGAATTCAAATGTATTCAGATTATCAAATTCGAATTACCAAATTGAATTCGAATTCGTTGGATAATTCAGATTTGCTCAAACCTCCTCGGAGGGCAAGATGGTCTATCAACATATAGCTCCTTTTTGGTTGACAAATTTTTTATTTTTGTAGTTGGATAAGTTTAAAAATTATATCTAAATCAATAAATATAATATACATAGTCAAAAAAGTAAATTCTCTTTCATAAGTCTTACTCACCTACCAGGATAAAATTTTTAATACCTTGGTAGTTAGTTGAAGAATTTTAAACTCATAAATATGATGATTTGACAACTTTCCGCACCTCCTTCGCTCTCTTCCTTCATTTCTGAGAGACCTTGCAGAAGAAAAAACCCTAGTAAAAATGGCGATTGCCGTGTGGACAACCATAACCGAAGCGATCAACCACTACACCGGACTTTCGCCGGCGGCATTTTTCACTATATTGGCGTTGATGATTGTCACTTACAGAGTAGTTTGTGGAATGTTTGTGGCTGCTGAGGATTATGTTGCCGTTAAGAAGGAAAATGAGTTTGTGGTTCGTGAACCAGTACAGTTAGGTGAGGTGACGGAGGAAGAATTGAGGGCGTATGATGGTAACGACTCGAATAAACCCTTGCTTATGGCTGTCAAGGGACAGATCTATGACGTTTCTCGTTCCAGGTATATGAAATTCTTTGACTACTGCAACCATTCTTATCTTTTGATTGTAGAGTTTTGTGAATCCTCGTCTTTAGATAATTTAGTTAATGGTGGTATTTTGATGGGAGGAAATTTCGTTATTGTGGTAATTGGAGGTTGTAAGTTGATAATTTAGTTAATGGTGTAACTATTTGGTTTCAGTAATTGTTCAATTTTTATTTTGTCAGTTCGAGTTCAATCGGTTGTTGATGATAAGTTGCTAATGGGTAGTTTGATTGCTATTCTACTCATTAGTCAATAGATTCACAGCCAAAACAGGATTAGGTTATTGCATTAACCAAATGAAGATATCCATAACATCCATACTGGGGTGCCTCCGAATTATGATTTTCTTATAGTTTAGACTTTTATGAAATGCGATTAACATTTCCAATAAGCTCAAGCCATAGCAATCAGTTTCTGATTTCCTGAAGTTTACCTACTAACTGCGACATTAGAACTTTTGTCCATTTTGGTAGCCTCTTGGGCAGTTGCACCTCATTTACATTTTGAATCTAGATGTTTGTTAATTTGTTAGGTCTTTGTATGGTTCAATGCAGATATGCAACTTCAAATGTATAATTTTTTTATCGCTGTAATACTGAAAATTGGAGGAAAAATGAACGAAAACTTTGCATCCAACAACTGGAGGAACATTTAATATTGCACTCAACAAATGTGAGGAACATTGGATCTAGTATCCAACAAATGTGAGGACCTCAAAGAAAAAACTTTCTAAATACGCTGGGATGTGAGGTCAGCAAAGATACATTGGAATTGTTAAATTGTACTAAAGAGATTGCACCAATAGAGGATTATTGCATATTGAACTCCTAAAAGTGTTGGATTCATCTTATTTTGGTGCTTAGGTTTTCAATTAAACACGCAAAGATAATAGCATTTAGCAACATGGGCAATCGAGAAATTATGAATATGAAAATCAGCTGCATCATTGTGGACATGAGTTTTTGACAATTTTGTATGCAATCCATGGTTGGTTTATGGTTTACCTTTGAGATGCCTATGTCAATGTTTTGGATGAAGTTTTTGTACTTACAAGTATCTACCTGAGACTTGACCAAACTCTGGATATAAGAACTTTATTGAGGCCCAGCTTGAATTCTGTCATGTTTCATTCAAAATGTATTGTATGACTAGTAGAAATCATTTATTTTATCATTTCTTAAAGATGGGTGTTTGAGTACCTTGAGTTGGATTTCAAATTAGCTATAAGGTTAGACCGTTCCTCCCTCTCCCTCTTTCCTTTTAGGAATGTTATTAGAACTGTTTTCTGGCTAGTTTTTAATCTTCATTTATCAAATTATAAATGTACAATAATTCTGGGTATCTGGCTATATTCTGGAGTCATCTGGCTATGCTTTTGGACCAATTGGCGTAGTTTTAAAATTTGCCTTATCCCAATCTTTTTGTCACTTTGGGCAGCGGGTGTGAATGTAGATATCTATATCCATGCTTAATATGAATTAATTAACCTGAAAGACTAGGATAAAAAATATTCAGGACATGTTGTGTAATTTGAAGAAGAAAAGTTATAAATCACGAATCACCTAGTAATTACAATTTCATGACCAAGGATCTACCTGAAGTAAAAGTATATATTTGGTAACAGCACCATTTTGTGAAAGCAGTAAGAATAAAATACGAGTAAAGGAGATGCTACTTAAAGATTATTACCAAACGTGGTATTTGACAGGTTTGATCCAGAGGAAACCGAGAAATGGTTTAGAATCTTGGTCATATTTTCTTTTCTTTTTTGGGGTAGAAGAAGGGGTAAACCTTTTCTGCTTTACTGCTAAGACATAGATCTGCCTTTCCAACAGAGTATTAGCATAGATAAGTGATCTAATAGATAAATCTTGCTTTTCCTCAATAAGCCTTCCTCGTACCTAAATTTATTGTACTATTACCACTACTGTTTATCCTCTATATGTATGTTTCAATTAGTTGAACATCCTAGCATAGTTTATCCCATATTGATTTCAGTCACGCGGCTAAGCGCTTGTTCTTCTGATATTACAGATCCGTCTTCACGATTGTTAACTCTGATGGCTTTTGAAATTATCTTGCAATTTTGGTACATGGTGCAGGATGTTTTATGGTCCTGGTGGACCTTATGCATTGTTTGCCGGTAGGGATGCAAGTCGTGCCTTAGCTCTCATGTCTTTCGAACCAAAAGACCTGACCGGAAACATTGAAGGGCTCAGTGATTCTGAGCTAGAAGTTCTGCAGGACTGGGAATACAAATTCATGGAGAAGTATGTTAAAGTAGGGCAGCTTGTCTCGGTGAAAACTGGGAATGAAGGTGGAGAGAATGTGGAGGAAAAGAAGAATGACCAAGCAAGTTCAACAGAATAAGAAACCGAGCCAACACTGGAGAACTTTTTCCAGGGATAGATGATGTATTTCTCAGGGGAACACGAACTAACTTGAGTTGCCTATTGTTTTGTGTAATACGTGTTGTATAGCATGAAAGACTAATATTTATGAGATAAAATATCCTTAATAATGGATGGATCAATATCTTATGAACTGAAGATGTTCCGCATATAGCTGAAATTAGTTGAACAGCCAAATATGTTATAAATCCATCCATTTTTATTTGTCTTCCCACATTTAGGATTCATATTGCCTCAAAAATAGATTGGACTTATGAAAAGAAAATGAAAATTGTATTCCACAAAAATTTTTTACCTTAAAAGTTATCGTATGATTCGTTAACGGTGTCTGTTGAATCTGTAAACTGCATAGTTATAGACGACGAAGAAGCACGAAAAAAGAAAAAAAAAGACTATTTTACAATAGGCAAAAAATTAACATAGAAAAAGAATCATATTTACCACTTCTTTGAGTGGAAAAATAAGTGTTTTATATATAAAATTTCAGAACTTTTTTTTTTTTTACGGGACGGGGGAGGTATGCGGGAATCGAACGCAGGACCGTCCCACGGCCGTTTCCACTGTGGCCAGAAGACTCCCACTAAAATTTCAGAACTTGTCTCCATAATACTTGTTCCAATTATTTTTACATCAGAATCCTTTCGTCTTATTATTTCATTTTTCTCATTTCATGAATTTAGTCCCGTAATCTTTAGTGTCTCTGTCTTCTTTGTTCTTACGTTATTATTATTATTATGGGAAATCAGCCAATTTAGTCTCCTAGAAATTTTCGTTTCGCTTTATATAGTTCTTAAAGTTTAATTTAATCCTATTTAGTCTTTTATAAATTTTTATTTCGCCTGTATAATCTTCAATATTTAATTTCAGTTTGTAAAGTCTCTTATCTATTTACGGGACATATAGAGGTTCCACCACCTTTTTCTGAACCTTGAGATGTCATTGCACCCAAAAAAAGAAGTCAAAAGAGGCACAACTCAGTGGAGAGGCCCTCCGCCCACGAGAGAGGTCGTGTCACACCCCGTCTCCGGAATGATGACATGACAGTGTCTCATTGGTCGATGAGACACCCAAGCCTACGATACAGAGTTACTAAAAAGACAATTCATTATGCATTAAATCCAAAGTAAAAGTTTAACAGCAGAAATCTAAATACTTAGCTGAAAATGAATCTACTTATTACATTATTGGAATAAGTC